>SNQJ01S0224851.1:0-13774 GCA_010110895.2 Picea sitchensis
AGGGTTTTTTTCCCTAGAAGGCAACCCTCTTTTATGAGGGAAATGTATTGCGGCTATGGTTGATGGTGAATATTGTATTATGAGAGAGGAGACTGTGAGAGAAAGAAGAGGAAGTTACAACGGGTTTTGTTGTAGGTTGTATCCATTCATTTGCTGGATAATAATAAAGGAAGGACCTGGCAATTTCTCTGGTGGACGTAGCCCACACTAGGTGAACCACGTAAATCTGTGTCTCTCTTGTATTGTGTGGCTTCTGTGTTTTGTTTCTGCATTTGTTTTATTTTATTGCTCCGCGGTCCTGTTTTTCTAACACTTAGTAGGAAACTAAATGCAATTTCCAGCAGTAATATACAATCTAATCTGAAACAAAAAAATTACATCAACATCGGAAAAAGATGAAAATTACAGAAAAATTTAGGAAAATTGTCAAAATAATAAACCAATTGAGGGAAAATCAAAATTCAACTGCAATCGAGAAGGTTTAGTGTTGTACAAAAATATAATTTATATTCCAAACAACACAAAATTAAAGAATTTTATTCTAGTTGAAATACATACGAAACCTTATTGAGGTCACCTTGGGTACCAAAAGACTATAACAACTTTGAAGAAAGAGTATTTTTTTCCAACGATGAAAACATAAGTAGCTGAATACCTCGCTAGGTGTCTTGAGTGCCAACAAGTTAAGGATGAGCACCATCACCCAACCAAATTATTATAGCCCATACCCATTTCTGAATGGAAATGGAAGGTGATCGATATGGAATTTATTACATGACTACCTACAACAAAAAGAAATGGAAACAATTGTTCATAAAGAAAAAACATAATTTGAAAAGTGCACACGACAAACAAAATAGTTTTGTAGATTTAAAAAGGATACATACATAATACAACGTAGGAGATCATGTTTATCTAAAATTTAAATTCAGAAATAATTCATTCAAATTGGGAAAGAGTTCCAAATTGTCACCATGGTATTCTGGGTCATTCGAAGTGTTTGCCAAAGTGGGGCCAATGGCCTATCATTTTGCACTACCAACCAATTTAAAAGTACAAAATTTATTTCATGTTTCATTTTTAAAGAAATATGTACATGATGTAACTCATATTATAAATTGGAATGTGATCTAGGTGGAACCAAAAGGTGATTTCTAGGTGGAACTGCTACACATTCGCGACAAGAAGGAAACTAGGTTGTAGAACCAAGTCGTTGCTCAAGTTAAAGTGCGATGGAGACACTTTTGTCATGAGGAGGCCACTTGGGGAATGGAGGAATCCATGAAGAAGGCTTATCCATTCATGTTCCAGAGCTAAGATGTTCATATGGGAAAATAAAGGACGATGTTCAGTTCAAGGGGGGGAGGATGTAATGTCCCTCCATTTATGAATATTTTAATATTTTAATTTGGATTATTTTATATTGAGTAATTTTTTGAGAAAAAGACTTATGCTAAAATTATATCATCATAAACATTGATGATGATGAATATTTTTGTAAATATTATTTTAATTTATTTTATTTTACTAGAAAAAATTGATTAGAGAATCCAATTATAAAGAATAAATCATTATTCCATGGGTGAGTGAAAAGGGATAAAGACCACCAGAATAAATTTTGTCCACGAGGACAAGTTTAAACCTAGTCCCAAAGATGTGGGAGGTGAGAGAACAAGCTAGCACAAAGTTAGGCCAAGAAGATTCCATGGGGTTAGGGATGAGGCTAACTTAGAAAAATACCTAGGCTAGCTATTATTCTCCTTGGTCAGTACTTATGTTGAGTATTTGAGTTTGATGGTTTTGAGAAAGAGTCAAACTCTGATTTATCTGGAGAAGGTTATTGAAATTTTCAATCCCTATGGAATAACGATTTAGGCTCAGGGGTGAGAAGAGAAAGTGACTTGGTTGTTTTGGTCTATGGTTGGGAGGAACTGATTCTCTACTCAATTTGTTTCCAGTTTCTGAAGCATACCCATATATGTATTTTGATTTGTTTATGTTACTACTATCATTAATTTCCTTTGATAAACTTGAAGGGGAAATATTACAGTCTATAGTGTAACTTTATTTGAAAAGAATATCATTTTATTTAAGACAATAGCATAAAGGAAAGATAGTAGAACATAAATGATAATATGTATGCAGACTATTATTTACTGTGAAAACACATTGTTTTTCATTACAAAAAGAAAGAAAATAAATTCAAATGATCATTTGTGGATTACTATTCATTGATATGAGTAACTTATATCAAGAAAAATATAGTGAATAAATTCTTCTCATAGTTAAAAAATAACAAAACTTTCTTTATCTTGTGCATTATCTAACTATATGCAAGAACTCTTTTTAGGGTACAAGCGTGGTGGCAATAGATAGAAAATATCAGAATCCATCTTGTATACAATAAATTATTTTATGGAACTATGATTTATAACAAAATATTCAATGCATGACATTTTATTTTTAAAAAAATTGCTCAAAAAATTATATGCAAATGTATCACAATAGGAAAGATTCGTTTTTTACAAAACTATAGAAACCCTAATGAGAATAATGAGATTTTTATCTAATAACTGACATAGAGCATTTGTTCTAGATATTATAGAGAAATAGGTCAAAAGAAATTTGTATCTTGATATCCTATTTAGTGTGTTGTAAAACCAAACAATGAAATATATCAACCATAGCTTAAAATTCACATTGATGATATGATTCTAAATCGACTCATGTGAATTAAAAATGCAAAGGTTTCATGGTTCTAATGAAACCCTGTACTTTAGTTCAGAGAGGCTACCTGACAACAAGGAGCCTCAGTGGAGAAATACCATGCCCTAGACAATGGGTTGCGAGAGCGAATTTTAGAGTAGGAAGAACATAAACATAGAAACCAAATGTAACCAGAGACCTCGATGAAGCGAGGATATATAAGACAAAATGAAGGTACGAACTCAAACAGTTGCATATATATTCCATAACCGAGGTACGTTCCCTTTATAGGAACTTAGGACAACACTCAACATGTCCAACTTAGCCTTCAGGAAATAATAATAAATTATTATCCCCTTTAGAGGTAAGCCTCCTAGCATGTGAGATATATGTTGTGCACATATCTGAAATCAAGGATGAAATGGTTGAAAATATGTTAACTAAAGATCTCATACTGAGGGAATTTTAAGATGTGTTCCCAGAGGAAATTATCGGATTACCTCTTAGAAGGGACATAGATTTTGCCAAAGATTTAGTACTCGGATCTGCACCGGTGTCTAAATCCCCTTACTGAATGAGTACTCCAGAGTTGACTGAACTTAAAATGAAGCTTCATGAGATGATGGATAAATAGTACATAATACATAGTGTGTCTCTGTCGGGAGCACCAATATTGTTTGTTAAAAAGAAGGATGGAACTTTCATATTGTGCATTGATTATAGATAACTTAATAAGATGACAATTAATAAAAAGTATCATTTACCTCGCATTGACGACTTGTTTGATCAAGTCATGGGAGATAATATATTTTCAAAGATAGACTTACGATTAGGATATCATTAGGTTAGGATTAAAGAAGAGGAAATTCATAAAACTGCCTTTTGAATAAGACATGGACACTATGAGTTTGTAGTTGTACCTTTTGTCTTAACAAATGCACCTGCTACATTTATGTTCCTAATGAACAACGTATTGAGAAAATATTTATATAAGTTTGTAATCGTGTTCATCGATGACATATTGATTTACTCAAAGACTAAAGAGGAACACGAAGAAAACTTAATATTGGCTCTACAAACACTTAAATAACATCAATTGTATGCCAAGTTCAATAAATGTGAATTTTACCAGGATAAAGTACAATATTTGGGGCATGTAATTTTAGGAGAACAAATTTTAGTTGACCCAGAAAAAGTCAAAGAAATCCTAGATTTTCCAGTGCCAAAGGATGTGTCGGATGTCCGATATTTCATGGGAATTACAGGGTATTATTGTAGATTCACAGAGGGGTTTTCAATACTTTCTTATCCAATAACCTCTTTGCATAAAAAGGGAGTCAAATTTAAATGGACTGAGAAGTGTCAAGACAACTTTGAGAAGCTAAAACAATTTTTAACAACAACACCCATTCTGAGGATAGTAGATCCACATACAAACTTTTTGGTCTATACTGATGCCTCAAAGGAAGGGCTAGGAGGAGTGTTATTATAGGATGATTATGTAATTTCCTATGAGTCACAAAAACTAAAATCTCATGAAGAAAACTATGCACCTCATCATCTAGAATTTATTGATGTAGTGCATGCTATGAAAATGTGACAACACTACTTATTAGGAAGGAAGTTTTTGTTGAAAACAGATAATTTTAGTCTTAGGCACTTTTTCAAACAAAATGACTTGAACGCAAGACAAGCTAGATGCTTAGGTTTCCTAAGTGAGTACGATTTTGAAATAGAACATATCAAAGGAAAGGAAAATAAGATAACATATGCACTTAGTAGGAAACTAAATGCAATTTCTAGCAGTAACATACAATCTAAGTTGAAACAAAAAATTACATCAGCATCGAAAAAGATGAAAATTACAGAAAAATTTAGGAAAATTGTCAAAATAATAAATCAATTGAGGGAGAATCAAAATTCAACTGCAATCAAGAAGCTTTAGTGTTGTACAAAAATATAATTTATGTTCCAAACAACACATAATTAAATAATTTGATACTAGTTGAAATACATAAGAAACCTTATCGAGGTCACCTTGGGTGCCAAAAGACTACAACAACTTTAAAGAAAGAGTATTTTTTTCTAGGGATGAAAACATAAGTAGTTGAATACCTCGCTAGGTGTCTTGAGTTCCAACAAGTTAAGGATGAACACCATCACCCAACTAAATTATTACAGCCCATACCCATTTCTGAATGGAAATTGGAGGTGATCAATATGGACTTTATTACATGACTACCCACAAATGTGAAAAGTGCACATGAAAGACAAAAGAGTTTTGTAGATTTAAAAAGGATACATACATAATACAACGTAGGAGATCATATTTATCTAAAATTTAAATCCAGAAAAAAATCATTCAAATTGGGAAAGAGTTCCAATTGTCACCACAATATTGTGGGCCATTTGAAGTGTTTTCCAAAGTGGGGCTAGTGGTCTATCATCTTGCATTACCAGTCAATTTAAATGTACAAAAATTATTTCATGTTTCATTTTTAAAGAAATATGTACATGATGTAATTCATATTGTAAATTGGAATGTGATCTAGGTGGAACCAAAATGTGAGTTCTCGGTGGAACCGCTATGCATTCTCGACAAGAAGGAAACTAGACTGTAGAACCAAGTCATTGCTCATGTTTAAGTGCAATGGAGACACTTTTGTCCTGAGGAGGTCACTTGGGAAATGGAGGAAGCCACGAAGAAGGATTATCCATTCATGTTCTAGAGTTGAGATGTTCATATGGGGAAATAGAGGATGATGATCAGTTCAAGGGGGGGAGGATGTAATGTCCCTCCATTTATGAATATTTTAATTTGGATTATTTTATATTGAGGAAGTTTTTGAGAAAAAGACTTACGTTAAAATTATATCATCATAAACATTGAAGATGATGAATATTTTTGTAAATATTATTTTAATTTATTTTATTTTACTAGAAAAAATGATTAGAGAATCCAATTATAAAGAGTAAATCATTATTCCATGGGAGAGTGAAAAGGGATAAAAACCACCAAAATAAATTTTGTCCATGAGGACAAGTTTAAACCTACTCCCAAAGATGTGGGAGGTGAGGGAACAAGCTAACACAAAGTTAGGCCAAGAAGATTCCCTAGGGTTAGGGATGAGGCTAACTTAGAAAAATACCTTGGCTGGCTATTATTCTCCTTGGTAAGTACTTTTGTTGAGGATTTGAGTTTGATGGTTCTGAGAAAGAGTCAAACTCTTATTTATCTGGAGAAGTTTATTGAAATTTTCAATCTCTATGGAATAACGATTTAGGCTCAGGGGTGAGAAGAGCAAGTGACTTGGTTGTTTTGGTCTATGATTAGGAGGAACTGGTTCTCTACTCAATTTGTTTCCATTTTTTGAAGCAGACCTAGATATGTATTATGATTTGCTTATATTACTACTATCATTAATTTCCTCTGATAAACATGAAGGGGAAATATTATAGTCTGTAGTGTAACTTTATTTTAAAAGAATATCATTTTCTTTAAGACAGTAGCATAAAGGAAAGAAAATAAAACATAAATGATAGTATGTATGTAGACTATTATTTACTGTGAAAAAACATTGTTTTTTCATTTAAAAAAGCAAGAAAATAAATTCAAATAATCATTTGTGGATTACTATTCATTAATATGAGTAACTTATATCAAGAAAAATATAGTGAATAAATTCTTCTCACAGTTAAAAAATAATGGTCCTTTCTTTATCTTATGCATTATCTAACTATATGCAAGAACTCTTTTCAGGGTACAAGCATGGTGGAAATAGATATTTATGCATTATCTAACTATAGCATGGTGGAAATAGATAGAAAATGTCAGAATCCATCTCGAATACAATAAATTATTTTATGGAACTATGATTTTATAAGAAAATAGTTTTGGAGACAATGAGTGTGTATCTCTGGTGGTGATGCAAACCTATAAATCCAAAGCCAAAAACAAGATTTATACTTTAAACTGAGTTAAAATATGAACCATGCAAAATGTGAAGACAGTTTTAATGCATGTTAAATAAATAATAATCTCACCAATGCCGCCATAACTGTTTTGAGCAGAACTGGTGCAATGATTATGCTGTATGAAAAAGGTCTTCCATGACTCTATGAAACCAAACCCTAAGTCTACAGAGTGGGAAAACCCCATAATTCATTGTTTGACAACTTAATTTGGAAGAGTGGCATGATAGGAAGATCGAATTTACATAGCAATAAAGTAGACCTACGATGTTACGTGTATTATTGTCAATCGAATCTAGTGGCGTCATGATGTGGTCATATATGGCCTAGTTAAAACTTGTAAACTAGAGATTAGACACACCATGTTATTGATACACCGTGTCAATCCAAAGCTTGGAACGACGTGTCAGGTACATCCTTTCCATCTTGAGTTTGATAGTGGAAAACGTAAAGTGTATAATGTGTAAGTTGCAATTGAAATAACAAAGGGAATAGTCCCCAATGTATAGCTCAGATGGTGGGATAAATGTGTGTGAATAACACCTATGAACGTGTATGATGCTAACCTTGTTTCAAATGGTTTATATATATATATATGTGTGGGGGGGGTCCACGATAAAGAAATTTAATCTAAGTATTAAAATTTGAATTTAGGTGCACTTATCAACACTTAAACTTGGTTTACCTCTATTTCCATAAACCTACTATGAAATCATAGAATAACACCTATGAACGTGTATGATGCTAACCTTGTTTCAAATGGTTTATATATATATATATGTGTGGGGGGGTCCACGATAAAGAAATTTAATCTAAGTATTAAAATTTGAATTTAGGTGCACTTATCAACACTTAAACTTGGTTTACCTCTATTTCCATAAACCTACTATGAAATCATAGAATAAGTCTTCAAAACACTTATCACACATGGATCATATTACAAGTAAAAGATCGAAATTCACCTTGGAGTATATGAGGTTATACCAAGATACTAGGTCCATGATGACCTACTCAAAAGAAATATTTAACATGAGAAATAAGTTTTCAATATGAATGTATATGTAACTAAATAGTACGTAAATATAAGAATAGTATCAGTGACGATTTTGAGAGTATTTAATTATTGGATAAATCATATAATTAAAGCTACTATCATGACAACCTCATGACTATTAGCTAAATATACTCACATATATGGTATATTGAACATGAAAATTGTCATGAGTGACGTGCAACTATACCAACATATTATTATAGATGATTTAAATATTAAATTAAAAAAAAAAAATTGCAGTAGTTGGAAACAATACATTGTTGATGTAACACCTTGGGTTCACATGGCACCTTGAGGTGGTTTCATGTCTCCCCTTGGCCAACCTAGCCCTACCCGATCATCCTCTGGGTTGTCCCCATCTCTCTCTCTATTCTTCCTTATTTATTCATCCCCATTTCTTCTCTTTCCTTTAAGCCCATTTGGGCTCAACTACCCACCTGGTACCTTTCTGACAATGGATGAGATAAATCTCTTACCTCCTCTTTCAGTTCTCCACTTGGTGCTCATCCATTTGCTGCGGTGATGGGCACGTCCCATCCCACACCATTTTCTTCCTAACATAGAACATGCTTGATCCCTAGATTAGATGACGAATATTAAAAGTAGATCAACGAATGATAATGATATCAAGACTTTTAGGTGGAGGTGAGTTAACCTCACCAAAGGTCTTGATACCACCAAATCACCTTTCACATGTGTTGAGCCCTGGTTCAACTCAGTGCATTTGGAACTTATAAAAAAAATTAAAAGGTTTTGATACCACTTATGGTTTCTGAGCTCACCACCTCATTTATTGTGAAGCCATACACTGATAGTGTCTTTGTGAATGAATGAGACATTGTTTATGAATCTCATGATTAGAGTGAAAGTGATGACAAGTGGAGGTGTGGGTTAGATGTGTATGAATGGGACACAAATATAAATATAATGCATGATAAACTTACATTAGTGATGGAATGATAGTTTATTTATATAAAAATGAAATAATTTTAATTTACATATAGAAATAATTTTAATTTACATATACTTTTATTTTATTGATAATAGTTTTTGACATATTTAATGTAATTATTTGATTTTGTAAATAAATTTAATTTATAAAAGAAAAAATGTTCTATAAAATATTATGTGATTTTTTTTTAAGGTCTTCTCACAAGAGCACATGATCTCACCTAATGTATCCTTGGAGTCAGATCTATAACTGCTTTTATGGGCTAAAAGCTTGTCTTTTTTCTCAAACATAAGGAAAATTTTATGAGAGTCCTTTGAGGGTTTTGCATAGGTGCCGTTATGGTGGAGCAGCCATTTCTATTTCGACGGAATAATCTCCTGCCTAGCTTTGCTTTTTTTGCTTTTGGTCATATTATCGGCTGTAATGACAGGTGTTTGACATTTTTAACGATGAAATATATTGTCTTTTTTTTCACTGTCTTCATTAGAACTGGGAAAAAAAATTCAATATGCAAAATTTGCTGTTCAAACTGTAATTAAATCGGTTGATTAAAAAATGGAATGTAAAGAGATTTTGGAGTGTAAATTGTTTACGTCAAATATGGTTAAGTGTTTAATTATGTCGAAAGGCGTATACCTATTGACAATGGGCAGATTTAATAGGGGTTTAGTGTTTAATAAGTTTTCTATGGACAAGATTAAATATCGCTAGAATATTCTTAGTAGTCACACAAAATAAATGGCTGTGATTTCAATCATTAACTTCCTAGCTATTATAAAGACATCCGCTTATGTGTTTACTTTTTTACATTTACCTAATCATATTTAAAAATTACTTTGATAGCTTGATTGCCACCTAAGTGATTAACATAAATTAAAATATTAACACTAGATAAATGAAGCTCAACAGTTTATTTGTTAATCAATAATAAAATTTAATATATTTTTTTAAGGATTCTTTTCATCTTATCAGTCTTTCGACGTTGATTAACCACAATTATGTGGCTGTGCTAGTATTTAGTGGACAATCATTTAAAGTATAATGAAAATCAATTGTGTAATTATTATTATTTTAATTATACAATTTAAAATTTAAATTGGATAAAAATATTTAAGGCTAAAATAGGTATTTAGAGATAGATATTTTCAAAATATATAATATCAAAGTTAAAAATAAGTAAGATTAAATATTTTAAGAATTCTAATTTTTTATTTTGTAATATTTTGAATTTGGTTATATAATCTTGTGTAATTTTAAATTATTAAAATTATTTTTTTAATATAAAAACAAGTTTTTAATTTTTTAATATTTTATTACAATTTAATTATGAGATGTAAATATTTAATATTGACATTTAAAATAATTTTAATTAAATTATTAATTAAAATAACTAATTTTACTTTAGATTATTATTTTAAATAATAAAATATCAAATTCATACATTATTTACACTACAACATTAAAAATTAACTTGTATAAATTTTATTCCAAAAATCGTTAAAAAACTCTCATCGATTAAAATTCTTATATTTTAATTGAATTATGATCAGCTGCAAGCCAGCCCCCATCTAACAAATAAAGTTTTCATGTATCAAAATATCATCTATCGTTTTTCCATGGTATTAAACGGCCAGCAGAAATAACCATAGTCCGCGATTTTTCATTATTCAATTTCCAATAATGGTGGTACAGTTGTCCACTAATAATTAGGTTAGGTTTAAATGAAGCTAACATACTTGTGAGTCAACTGAAATTCATAGCCAACATAATGTATGTAGCAACGCATCACTATATATTGGATTTAAATACGATAATATATATTATTATATTTTTATTATTTATTATGATAAATTTAAAATAAGTAATTTTTAAATTTAATTTAATATATTTTGTTTTAATATAATATAAAGAATAAAAAGTAAATATTTGAAAATTTAATTTAATATGATAAATCATTTTATTTTGATATGTTTTTTTTTTATGGTTAAGAATGTGTTTGTTTTTAAAAAATTATAAGTTTAAATTCAAAAGTGGTAGGTTATGTATTTTATAAATTTTACTAATGAAATCACTATTATTATTATTTCTTTATTATTTTTTAAATTATTATTATTATTTTATTATTTTTTAAATTATAATTATTTAAATAATTAATTTTTTTCTTAAAATTAAAATGTAAATGTAGTATTAGTTATTTGATTTTGTCATTACCTTTAATCATTGAAATATTAATTCTTTTTATGTTTAAGAGTTTGTTTAAATAACAATAGAAAATTTGGAATTGCCCTAAATTTATATTAATATTATTCCACTATGTACACAACTTAAATGATGGTGACATTTTACTTACATTGTATACAAAATTTATTGGATTGTTAGTTTTATAACAAGAAAGAAGGATTTTTTTAATTAAAAGATTAACTTATTTCATAAAATAAAACAAAATAATCGAACTTACATTGTATATAAAATTTTATCTCTTAGGGGAGGTAGGTGTGGGGGGTTCTTTTTGGGCCTGGAGGAAAGAGAGTTTTGGACTACTTATGGAATTTGGGGATGGAAACAAACAACAAAGAAGAGGCTTATGCCCTCCTTCAAGGGATGCACTTGGAAAAACAAAGGCACATACAAACTCTGAATGTAGTGGGCGATTTGAAGACAATAATAAGGACAATGATATTAGGCTCATCCCCTCATAAAACGAGCTTAAGAAACCTAATTACACAAATTCGCCTTCTCGCAGGCCCCATGCACATCAATTATTTTCACATCCTATGAATCAATAACAAAGAAGTAAATAAAATGGCCAATAAGGCCATTGGCAAGGCCCCCGATCACTTGGGGGTCAATGGACGTGATGGCTCGGCCCCTTTGCCATGAGTTTAAGCCTCACTTAGAAACCTGGGGCCCACGCTGTATGGGGAGCGACACGTGGAAGGACATCACATCGCATGCTCTCCTGCACAAGGCTTGGGACATGAGGACATGGTATTTTAATGTTGAAGAGAGATTACGCATCATGTGGGAAGTACAATCATTCCATCATGAGGAAGGGAGGTGGTACTCCTCACACCGGTGTGCTCGTGCATCTCAAGGGTTTGGATTTAGGTGCAGTGAAGGAGGATTCAAAAGGAATGGGTCGGATGAGGATGGTGAGCTCAGTAGGCGCCAAATAAAGTTCTTTGCCACCCTTCGTAAGCATTTGGGACGAGGTTTTCAGCGAGATAAGGTACTCTCCAAATCCTTGTTTCAGTACCTCTGTCCTATCCCCTCATTTTTTAATTATCACAAGGCCTGTGTGGACATCATGGTGGATCATGGAAGGTGGCACCTCAGAAAGATAATTAAAGATCAATGCCGCTCGCATTTGGCCTATACTTCTTTTGCTAGGTGGTTTGTATGATTCCTCCTTGACCCTCTTCCTAAGCTTTCTGAATTTCCAGTTTACCTCTTTCTGGGTGGATTTTCCATCCTAGTCTGGCTTCATTTCTATCCCTATGTTTCTGTCCGTTTTAACCTAGACCAAGTTTTTATCCTCGCGGCCAAAAACACCCCCCCTCTCCTCGGTTTCTGGAAGTAATTCCCCTCCAGAATTAAGGCATTGCTTAGTCTAGTCCTTTCGAAGAAGCATGGACGCTAAGGAGAAAAAAATTAGGCAAGGTCAACAGGATCTCGATTTTTAGTGCGCAAAATGTCAGAGGCTAAAAATTAAATATGGGGCCATAAGTTTCATGGTCTCCTTTGAGCTAGAAACCTTGTCTCAACATCGACATCTCATCGGGCAGCTTCCAAACAAAGTGTATTCTCAGTGTATCCAAATTGAATACCTCCATTATCATCTCGAACATTGCGACAAAAATAAAAGGCAATCTTCCACCCTAGCCAGCAATGAAAATGCGTCAAGGAATGTTTGAGAAGCCTCAGTGGGTCCGATCCCTGGCCTCAACGAACCAATTGAAGCAAAATGGGCCCAACAAGAAATTCAAGACGTCAAGCAAGAACATGGTAGCTAATTTTATTTCAAAATCTAGTTGTAATTTTTTGTCTATCATTATGTACTAACAATAATTTTTACCAGCATTATACCTACCAGATTAGAAGTAGCATAAGTTTTTGGATAATCCTTAGGGACTCAAACATAATTTTTGTAATCACTAAACTAGTGTTGAGATTTGGCGGTCCTCAGGACCTTAAATGTTTTGTATATTGTATGTCAGTGGTATTGACCACACCATTTTAATGAAAAATTCCCCATTTTCTATGAAAAAAAAATATATCTCTTAAATTTATAATAAATTTTATATGTTAAATTTAGGCCATTTTAACTTTAAATTTATTTAGTGTTAAGAGAGACTAAATCCTTGTCAATTGAGTTTACCTCAAATGGTTTAGAGTAATGATTGTTGTCTTCCCCAATCGTTTTCTGGACCTTTGTAACTTGGAAAAAAAAAAAGATTAAATCCTTTAAAATTTAAAACTTTTTTATAATCCAACAATTTGAATAAAAACTTACACTTCTCGTAAAAAATAAAATCCTTTAAAATTTAAAACTTTTTTACCATCCAAAAATTTGAGGGAACTTAGAAGAATTTAATTCCTAATACAAAACTAAGATTATTTATAACCTACTTTACTAAAATTATATTTCCAAAAAAAAATCACACAAAATCACGAATCAACTTATCAAATTTTATTAAATATCATCCATATCCAAACATAATGAAAATAAAATCTAGAAAACGTTTCGGACCGTTGCTAGTAGGGGCTGGAGAGCCCGTGTAGTCAACCTCCATCTAAGCTAATAAGTCTAGAGGAGCAGGTGGCCCCAACGAGGTCATACTAGCCAGGACAAGGTACCCACACAGAGACTTATATAGATTGAAACACATCAATCGATGGTGCACCAGTGAGACAGAATTCTCCACATGCACACTAGTAAACCAGTCTGCTTCAAGCTCCTAGGATAAGGTAAACCCTTTCCGATGTTGTAAGGTGTGCGAGGCTGGCAGGTGGGTTGATAGCATACACTAAAAGTATAAGTAGGGCTCTTCCTAGCCAGTGGGTTATTAAATATCATCCATATCCAAACA
>SNQJ01S0224851.1:15328-28528 GCA_010110895.2 Picea sitchensis
GCTAAAGGGTTGGGACAAAATAGACTTGGAAATTTGGCAGAGTTTCTTTGCTATGATTTTTCCTCTTTTGAATAGTACCCCTACCCCTCATTTTATAGGCTAGAAGGAGCTAGGGTTTTAGGTGAACTCTCGGCCATGCATGGCTGGGAGTTCCAGTTAACTGACAAAAAGCTTCTCGTCCCGGTGGAAACTTTCCTGATTTTTTGCTTTGTTAGGTAAAATCTTGCTGTAGTGGGCCAGCCCGTGTTCCAACGCGTGCTGTATAAGGCCTGCCAGCGTTCACCCGCACCTAGTGATAGGTTAGGGCGCATGCTACTTGTTTTAAGAGGTTTTTGAGGAGTTTTTTTAGCATGGCTTTAGCAATGAAGGGCAATGAGTTGGCCTGATGCCAGTTGAGCAGGGATAGTGTAATTTAGGGTTATAACACTTTGTCGTTCAATCCTGGGGAAAATATTCAACTTCGTCCCCGGCAACGGCGCCTGAAATGTTGGAGCCAGAAGTCACTCCTGGATTGCTTGCAGGAGCAGAGCCCGACGCCCATCAGTTTAATGTCACGATTTGTTTGAAAGGGGTGATCAAATGGAAGCACACTCGAAATAGTCATCTCAACTCAGAAAATAGGCCAGGTATGCATGAATGAGTGAGGTCTTGATAAACTTCAAACAGTGAGTTGCAATAAAGGGTGAGTAGGGGGAAGACTTCGTGAGAAGGGTGCAAGGGTCTGCCATAAACATCAGGTTCATAACAGACTGAAGAAGAAAGCATTCAAACACAAGATCCTCTTATATTCAAACACAGAAGACCAGAGAATACAATGATGCCACAACAAATCCTTTGTCATAACAAAATCGTAGTAATCCACGCAAATCCTTCAACTGTGAACTCTCTGGCATGAGATGAAACATAGATGAAAAAGAAGAACTGTTTGTTATAAACCCAGAAGTCTCAAACACAAATACATGACCAGGAAACCAGAATATTTCTTGAAACTTTACAGTCGGGAGCTAAGCTCTACCATCGATAGATACAAAAATGGCGAAAACGCCTTCATATGCTCAAAATGGCAACAGCAGCAAAATCAAGACACTGCATTGAAAGCTTTGCGTCTGCATGGCTTCTGACAGTCAACATCTGAAAGATCGTGCAACTTATGTCAGACGCAATCTTAATTCTTTGACAGTTCCAACGGCGAATCGACGTGCCTTAAACTCATGGCTGTGCTTTCCCATTATGGCGGAGGAGATGTCTAACCACCACCAACCGCCTCAATAACTGCTTCATTGGGACTAAGGCCGATTCGGCCAACTCGGCGCCTTCGGGACGTGGAGGGCCTCCCATGTAGCCACCTGGAGTAACTAACTGGCTCAAAAGATATGCGTGGAAGCCAGCACTGACAGTGGGGCACGGGAAAAGTTACAAGGGAGAAGATGTGATGAACACACTTTGATGGGAGGCTGATGTGGAGGGAAGGGGACGCATGGCAGATGGTGTGTGGAGGATGAGACGGGAGGAAGACCACGCGGACCATAGGGGAGAGGTAGAAGGATGACACATGGCAGTAGGAGAACGGCGGTTGGAAGGTGATATGACGGGAGAGGGGCCCACGTATGCTTAAACATAGAGCAGCTGAGGATGATGTGGATCGCACGAGTGCCGTTGATCTGAGCGCTGAGATCTCAGCCGTTGGAAAGCCGCACCCTCGATTCTGGACCCCCCCCCCTCCGCTTAAAGGTAGAAAGGTAGGGGGGGTCCAGAATGGTCTTTATCGTCGTTGATCTAGGCGCGCTAATCTGGACCATCGAAGAGGTGCACCCTGGATTCCGGACCCCCCCACTTAAAGGTAGAAAGGCGGGGGGGGGTCCGAAATCTCACCCGCGCCATTGATCCGGGCGTTGCGATCTCCGCCGTCCAAACCTGTCTTTCATTTAATCATGGGTGCGTTAGCACCTCGGACTTAGGATAAATGGGTTTTTGACCCATCCTTTTGCATTCTAACCCCCCCTACAAGAAATATTTCTAACAAGGTCGCATTCATGAGTTAATCTACTAGAAAAAATTGAATCATTGGGATCATGTACAATTGAAATCCTCCAAAGGACACATAGTCAACAAGCTAGATCTCAAACCACTAGCTTTTATACCATGTTGGAGAACTAGGGGATTAAGTAGATCAAATAAATTGTCATTCCAATAAATAGGTGGTGTCTAAAGACATTGTTACAACATTTAAGCATAACTAAGCATCGCTCAACATATACAAAATTGTAGGAAACCAAAATATTTCTTTACACAACACATATCACACGCATTCATGTAAATCAACCCATAACACCATCTTATATAGCAACATGATGTAACTAACTTCCTTTAAGCGATAAAGACAAGGTCCATATAGATTGTATAGGGTGCATAACAAACTCCTTGAATTCTACCTTATTTTACACACCAATCAACTAATTTTTTCTAATTTCCTGACCAGTCAAATGTCAATTCAAGTACTTAATCGACTATCAATTGTTGACTAACTATCTTCAGAAGATCCAAACGTGTGATGAACTTGTTTAGCTTTTTCCAATAGAGACCTTCATTAAACCATTAATACCAACCAACTCTCATAGCTCAAACTGAATGCTTACAAAACCAACTCTTCCATATGAAACTGTGTTATTTTCTAGGATTTGAATTCCTTCTAGGGTTTTGGAAATTTATAACTCCCTTATCTCCTAAAAAATAAACTTAGATTTAGAGATAGCTTGTAATATCCCCAAGGATGAGCCCCTATTGTAATTATGAATTGTAATTATGTTTTGTAGGTTGGTGAGATGAGTGTTGATAAGTTGGTGGGATTATGTGTTATTTAGGCCAGAGAGCCTAGGTGATAAAGGCCATGAACCTGATTTTTGTATATGTAATTATGTAGATCATTAATAAAATATAAACATCATTGTGTGTCAATCGACCACAAAGAAAGAGTGATGGGGGACTAAGCTTTCACAAGGCCAGGTAAAGGAGAGGGGGTTGAAAGGTTGGAAGAGGGGCCAAGATTGAGGGATTAAGTCCTTGAGATAATAATTTATTATTATTCGAAAGTGGTGTGAAAGGTATATTTTTATCCTAAGTTCCTGGAAAGGGAACACATACTTGATGGAGTGCATGCAAATTCATGGGTGACATGTGTTGGCCCAGGCACATGCAATTTAACCCAATAATTGAGTTGTGATGGGGTTTTTTCCTCCATTCTTCCATCCATTGTATGAACCATGTGAGGGGTTGTATGATCTCTGGATACCCTCATGCAACACTGAAACCAAAAAACTGTGATGTTTTCCTGAGAAGCTGACGCATCCTCTATATGAACCGTTTGAGTTTGCCTCCAACCTCTACGTTGATTCCTTGTCACGCACCCTGAAGACCAGTGGAAAACCCATGGACTGAGCCATGTCTCTTGTGTGTCATATGAACGCAGTTTATCCACACTACAAATCCAAGTTTGTGCTTAACCATTTGGGTTGTTGTCTTCTATGGAAACTGAGCATACCGTAATTTTCTATGCTATGTGCATTATAACTGTGGGTTTTTGTGGCCACGTAGTCCCTTGGATGAGTGTGAATTTCTACCTTCATTTGTTCCTTCCTGAGCCTTATTGTTGTCCTCCTTGTGCTGGCATAGAGTTGAAGAAGTAGGTTGTCAGGCCTGTGAGCAACTCTCTCCAAGTGAGAGAGTGCATGGAGGAAGTGAGAACTTCTGGAAGGGGTCCTATAGCTTCTACAGAGCTCAGAGAATTCTGGTCCAGCTTGTTGCTGAAGCCCAAGGCAAGGGAGGTTTAGCAGCCGAAGGACTGTCCTGTGTGACAGTGAAGGTGTATACTCCTGGGGTGGGAGAAACATGTGGGGAATGAGAGTCTGTGAGCAGTGGGCATAAGTGGCTCCTGGAAGAGAATCCATCCTCATAAACTATGTGTCTTCCTGTTGACCTTGTCTAGCCTAGGATTTTGTTTCCCGATGGAGCTTAGTCCCAGCTCCGGGGTGACCTACTGCTGAGAGTGATGAGCAGCGCGGTCTAAGGCTGGGAGGTTCGTGGAAGGCCTACACACAGTTGGTGGTGTTACACCAGTTTAAAAGATAAGTATTAATTCTGGACTTAATTCATATGTGATGCAAGTCTGTGTCTTGAAATGTTATCATGTATTCCGTTGCATGTATGAATTGTTGTTAATTCTATTAAGTTTGTATGTTAGCAATAACTCTATGATAACTTTTTATTATCTGGTTAAATTTCATTAAACAAGCATGTTATATATGTGTGTGTGTGTGTGTGTGTGTGTTTCACGTAGTAGCGTTGCCCAGTAGTGGGGGTGATGGTCGTGGATGTTACAATATGGTATCAAAGCCATGTTTCAACACTGAGCCTGGAAGGGTTGGATGATCAATCTTTGGACCCGAGGTTTCAAGAGGGAATTGTGTCTGTAGGAACTATTTTTGGACCTCAGAACCTTCCTGAGTGTTGAGAAGTTACCTTGGTCGTGTTACGAAGCTCAGGAGGAGTAGCGGTATCATAAAACCATGATAGAAGTGGTATTGGACCACAGAGTAATGTGGACTGTAGGATCTTCTCAGAAGGAAGGGATACCCTTTTACAATAGTCATATCTAGAGAAGGCATAGGAGGGTTATCCTAGAAACCTTTCGGAGTTCAGCAATCGGGAGAAGCGAGGTACATTGAGGCACAAACTTCTGAAATCCAAAGCTTCGAGGTCCTAGAAGATATCTACACCGTAGATCTGAGAGGAGAGCTCGACCGTCAGATCTTGTGAAGTCACGCTCAGGTTAGTCGTGAGAACCCTTCAAAATTTGTGAAATTGAAAGATGGGAAGTGAAGAGAGGTGAACATCTCCGAAGCAAGAAATCGTGAAATGGATCTCGACCGTTGGTTACAGGAGAGATAAGTACCGTCAATGATTCAGAGAGAATTCGTAACTACAACAATCGGGAGAAGTGGGGTGTGTTGAGGCATAAACGTCTGAAACCCGAAACCTCGAAGTCCCGAGGGAGATATACACCATAGATCTGGAGAAAAGAGATTGATCGTTGGATCAAGCAGAAGAACAGATTGTAATTTCGGGAGTTCAGTTGTCAGGAGAAGTGGGATGTGTCGTTGCACAAACTCCTGAAGTCCGAAGTTCCAAAGTGAAAGAGTAGACATGGTGGGGCCAAATGACATCGCCTGGGGTGATGTGGAAATTCCTAGGCATGCCACGTGCCATCGCCTTAGTTGGTGACATTTGTACTATGTAGGTCGGAGGGTAGAGAAGCTCGGAAGTTGGGGCCCAAGTCATATCCCAACATCACAATCAAAAGGTCCTAGCGGGAGGAGCTAGTGGCTAGGATATTCTCGATTCAAAAATTAGGAATCGAGAGTATCGGTTTTGGCCCACAGCTGAATACCCGAAATGCAAAGTATCGAAGCACCCTTTTTTATTAGGCGAGTGGTCACAAACCGCAATCATGTGGGTTGGGGACTAAGAGAAAAGGGACTAGTGTCTAAAGGATTGTTACAGAGCCGAGCAGATCTCAGAAAATTCATGAAATCTAACTATTTTCTTGACTCGAATTTTCTTATGAATGCAATGGAATCTGTTAAGGAATGATGTCCTAACAAATTCCGGTTGCCATCATGTGTGTTTGCAAAATTTTAGCGAGTGCCAGAACCATTTAGATTTTCCACTAAGTGCAGAGAAATGGAGGAGACACAGAATTCTTCCAGTTCAGAGAATGAAGCTAAAGGGATGGATGTTCATTTGGGAGTTGAAGGATCGAACTCCAATGGGCATGGAAAGGAGATAGATAAGGAAGGAAACATGATGAAAAATCATTGAAAGATTGTAGAAAGATGCCCAAACCCACCGAGCAGATAGCAGAAAACTCAAGAAAGTTCAGGAAAAACAAGGTGAATTCAACGTAAAGTTGTTAAAGAGTTTGGATAGAATCGAAAAGAAATTGGGAAAGGAGAGTGAATCCAACAAATCAGGGAGTCATAGGACCCCTGAGAGGAAAAGAAGATCACGAAGTGTTAGCAGGCATCAACGTCGCTCCCCAAAGCATTCCAATAAGGAATCACACAGTAGTTCAAGCCCATATCCTACTAGAAAGCACATGAGATTTGGAGTGGATAAACTAAAGGGAGAAATGAACAATATTAAGCCCCCTACATTTGATGGAGAACACAACAAGGAGGAAGAGGTGGAAACATTGTTTCTGGGCATGAGGAAATATTTCCAACTACAGAATTATTCCACTCATGCAGAAGGTAGAATTGTGATGTATCAATTGAAAGGAAAAGCATCCATGTGGTGGGATCAACTTGTGCAGTTGCAGCACATTAGAGAGAAAGATATCACTTGGAAATGATTCAAGAGGTATTTCGAGAAGAAATACTTGAATAAAATATACTACGACAGAAAGATGAAAGAGTTCTTTGAACTCAATCTGGGAAGCATGACCATTTATGAGTATGAACGAAGGTTTTTGGAATTACTGAAGTATGTTCCATTCATCAAGGATGCGACTGTCAAGATTCAAAGGTATATGAGTGGATTGCCACCTTCCATTGGGGACAAGATTCAGTATGATGACCCTAAGACCATGGAATAAACTATAAGAAGAGTGAAATTCTTATATGAGCAGCAAGGAGAGAAGCTTATTTTCCGAAAGGCTTGGGAAGAAAAAAATAAATTCAAGATGGATCAGAGGAAGAAGGGAACTAAGTCACCCTTTTTCAGAAACAATCCTCAAGGACAGCAATCTTTTAGAGAGCCCGGGAAGGTTGAAGTGGGTGGGAAAATTCCAAGACCGCCACCTATGGAATGTTGGGGTTGTAAAGGGAACCATAGGTACAGAGATTTCCCCTACAGAAATGATAAAGTGAGAGTTGTCCACAATGTACAACAGGTTGAAACAGTGGAGGATATGGGCAGTAGAATGCCAAGGATCTACGTAGCCCTGGACAACAAGTAAGAAGAATATCAATGGCACATGATTGAAGTGGAAGGTATGATTAAAAACCAACTATTTACTATTTTAATTGATTTAGGGGCTAGCCATAGTTATATAGATCCTAGAGTGGTGGAAAGTTTGCAATTGTCGAGAAGCAAACATGAAAAGTCTTGGTTAGTGTAGCTCTACATGAACCAAGAGGAAAGTCATGGAATTAGTTAAGTCCTATCCAGTGAACATGAATGGACTGAGCACAAAGGTTGAATTGAATTTGCCTTTAGGTTCTTATGACTGTCTAGTTCGGATGGATTGGTTGGACCAGAACCATGCCATCCTGGGCTGTTGTAACAAGGAATTCACTTGCCTGGATGAGGAAGGAAATTGGAAATCAGTCCAAGGAATTCCCAGAGTTGTTGCTATCACATAAATCTCAATAATGCAGCTGAAGAAGTGCTACAGAAAAGGTTGTCAATTATCTGCAGCCCATGTGGAGGAAACACCTAAGGATAAGGTGTCAAATATTGAAGATCATGCGGTACTAAAGGAGTTCGAAGATGTATTCCAGGAGGTACCCGGACTACCCCCGAAGAGAGATATTGACTTCTCTATAAACTTGATTCCTGGATCAACTCCAGTGTCGAAAGCTCCTTACAGAATGAGTACGTCATAGTTGAAATAACTGCAGTTGCAGATTGAAGAGATTATGAAGATGGAGTACATATGCCCAAGTGTGTCACCTTGGGGTGCCCCAGTCCTATTCGTAAAGAAGAAGGATGGGACATTGATATTGTGTATCAATTTCAGACAATTGAATAAAGTAACTGTAAAGAACAAATATCCTCTACTGAGGATTGATGACCTCTTCAACCATTTGAAGGATGTGAAGATATTTTCGAAGATAGACCTCAAGTCAGGAAATCACCAGGTAAGGATAAAGGATGAAGACATCAGCAAGACCGCCTTTAGAAAAAGGTATGGTCATTACGAGTTCATAGTGGTGTCGTTTGGAATGTCAAATGCACCTGTTGTTTTTATGTTCCTGATGAACAGTGTATTCAGTGACTATATAGACAAGTTTGTCATAGTCTTCCTGGATGACATTCTGGTGTATTCCAAGTCAGAGGAAGATCATGAACAACATCTGAGGATGGTGTTTCAGGTGCTAAGAGAGCACCAACTGTATGCCAAGTTGAGAAAGTGCTTGTTTTATCAGGAGCAGATCCATTACTTCGAGCATATTATTTCGAAGGATGGGATAGTTGTAGATCCTGAGAAGAAGTCAGATACTTTATGGGTCTAGTTGGTTATTACATAAGGTTTATTGCAGGATTCTCAAATATAGATAACCCTATCACTTCCTTTCAAAGGAAGGAGAAGAAATTTCAATGGCCAGAGGAATGTGAGAAAATCTTCCAGTGATTGAAGCAGTTGTTAACCAGTGCTCCAATCCTAAGGATTGCATATCCGAATGAAGACTTTGTAATGTGTACATATACATGAAAAGAAGGACTGGGAGGAGTCCTCAGTCAGAATGGATTCATAATTTTTTATGAATCCAGAACGTTGAAAGAGCACTAAAGGAACTATGCAACGCATGATTTGGAGTTGGCAGCCATAGTACATGCTCTAAAGAAATGCAGACACTACCTCATGAGAAGGAGGTTTGAACTAAGGATAGACCATAATGGTCTGAATTATTTGTTTGACCAACCAACTTTGAATGCTAGGTAGAGTAGGTGGTTGGAGTTTCTTTGTGATTATGACTTTGATATCAAGCATATCAAAGGAAAGGAAAACAAGGTGGTTGATGCGCTCAGTAGGAGAGTGAATGAATTACATGCTACAACCATTAGCATGTAGCAAACTAATATTAAAAGCAGAATTTTGGAAGCTGCGAATGCATATTTGCGGTACATGGAGTTGGTAGCAAAGCTATAGCAAGGTAAGATGCCACAGAAAGTGGAAAATTATAAATTGGAAGCTGATGGAACACTTTTGTACAAGAAAAAAATTTGTGTACCTAGTGTCTAGGACTTGAAACTTATGATTTTGAAAGAAATGCATAATGTGCCTTATGTTGGGCACCCTGGATATCAGAAAACTGTGGAAGCAGCCAAGAGCCATTACTTTTGGCCAGGTATGAAGAAATAAATTGTAGATTACATCGCCAGATGTATGGAGTGTCAGAAGGTTAAATCTAAGCACAAGAACCCAACGGGGTTGCTGCAGCCTTTACCCATTCCTAAGTGGAAGTGGGAAGTAGTGACAATGGATTTCATCACACGATTTCCCATAATAGGAAATCAACATGATTCAATCATGGCGGTGGTGGACAATCTTATGAAAGCTGCCCATTTTATCCCATTGAAGACTACTCACAAGGAAACCAATGTTGTTGATATCTTTATGAGGGAAGTGGCGCGATTGTATGGTATTCCCAAGACAATTGTGTTTGATAAAGACCCGAAATTCACTTCAAAATTCTAGAAAGGATTATTCAAGGGCTTCAGAATGAATCTGAACTTCAGCAATGCCTATCATCTTGAGTTCGATGGGCAGACAGATCAGGTGAATCGAATGATAGAAGACACGCTAAGGATGTATGTGATGGACAAACCATCTAAATGGGAAGATTACCTACACTTGGTAGAATTTGCCTACAACAATGGGTATCAAGCATCACTGAAGATGATCCCATTTGAAGCACTTTATGGAAGAAAGTGAAACACTCCAGTAAGATGGGATATTCTAGCTGATAGAGCAGTGGTTGGGCCAGAGTTTCTCAAGGAAATGGAAGAGAAAATGTTAAAAATCGAGCAGAATTTGAAGGTTTCCCAAGACATGCAGAAACGTTATGTTGATAAGAACATAACCCACTGAGAGTTTGAAGTGGGTGATCATGTTTTCCTAAAAGTGAAAGCCAACAAGAGTTCCCTAAAGCTAGGAAACTGTTCCAAGTTGGCAACCAGATTTTGTGGGCCATTTAAAATCTTAGAAAGGATTGGACCAGTTGCATATATGCTTGCATTGCCTGCATCCATGACTGTACATAATTTGTTTCATATTTCATTGCTTAAGAAATATATAACTAATGCTAATCATGTAATTGATTGGAATGTGATTCAGGTGAAGCAAGAAGGTGTCCTACAAGTGCATCATGTGCGCATATTGGATCGAAAAAGAAAACATCTCTGGAATCGAGCCATAGGGCTTGTAAAGGTCCAGTGGACCTGATACGTTCCTGAGGACATGACGTGGGAGCATGAAGATGCCATGCAGGCAGAATACCCTCATCATTTTCAAGATTTTGAAAATCTTGTTGATGTTGTGTAAAGAGTTGCACTGAGGACAATGAAAAAATAAGGGGAGGGGATTGTAATATCCCCAAGGATGAGCCCCTGTTGTAATTATGAATTGTAATTATGTTTTGTAGGCTAGTGAGCTGAGTGTTGATAATCTTGTGGGATTATGTGTTATTTAGGCCAAAGAGCCCAGGTGTTAAAGGCCAGGAGCTTGATTTTTGTATATGTAATTATGCAGATCATTAATAAAATATAAACATCGTTGCGTGTCGATCGACCATGAAGAAAGAGTGAGGGGGGACTAATATTCCACAAGGCCAGGTAAGGGAGAGGGGGTTGAAAGGCTGGAAGAGGGGCTAAGATTGAGGGCTTAAGTCCTTGAGATAATAATTTATTATTATTCCAAAGAGGTGTTAAAGGTATAATTTTATCCTAAGTTCCTGGAAAAGGGAATGCATACTTGATGGAGTGCATGCAGCTTCATGGGAGACATGTGTCAGCCCAGGCACATGCAATTTAACCCAAGAATTGAGTCATGATGTGGGTTTGTCCTCCATTCTTCCATCCTCTGTCTGAACCGTGTGAGTGGGCATCTGATTTCTGGATACCCTCACACAACACTAAAACCAGAAAACTGTGATGTTCTCCTAAGAAGCAGACGCATCCTCCGTCTGAACCATTTGAGTCTGCATTCGACCTCTGCATTGATTCCTTTTCACACACCTTGAAAACCAATGGAAAACCCATGGACTGAGCCATGTCTCCTGTGTGTCCTGTGAACCCAATTTATCCACACTGCAAATCCAATTTTGTGCTTAACCATTTGGGTTTTTGTCTTCTGTGAAACCTGAGCATACCATAATTGTCTATGTCATGTGTGTTATAACTGTGGCCTGTTGTGGCCACGTAGTCCCTTGGCTGAGTGTGAATTGATACCGTCATTTGTTCCTTGTTGAGCCTTACTGTTGTCCTCCTTGTGCTGGCACAGAGTTGAAGAAGAAGGTTGTCAGGCCTGTGAGTGATTCTCTCCAGGTTAGAGAGTGAGCGGAGGAAGTGAGAACTCTTGGAAGGGGTCCTGTAGCTGCCACAGATCTCGGAGAATTTTGGTCTAGCCTGTTGTTGAAGCCCAAGGCAAGGGAGGTTTAGCAGCCGAAGGACTGTCTTGTGTGACAGTGAAGGTGTATACTCCTGGGGTGGGACAGGCATATGGGGAACGAGAGTCTATGAGTAGTGGGCATAAGTGGCTCATGGGAGAGAATCCATCCTCGTAAACTATGTGTCTTCCTGTTGACCTTTCCTAGCCTAGGATTCCCTTACCTGGTGGAGCTTAGTCCCAGCTCGGGGGTGACCTACTACTAAGAGTGATGAGTAGCGCAGTCTAAGGCTGGGAGGTTCGTGGAAGGTATGCATGCAGTTGATGTTGTTATGACAATTTAAAAGATAAGTATTAATCTTGGATTTAATTCATATGTGATGCATGTCTGTGTCTCAAAATGTTATCATGTATTCTGTTGCATGTATGAATTGTTGTTAATTCTATTAAGTCTGTATGTTAGCAATAACTTTGTGATTAGTTTGTATTGTTTGGTTAAATTTCATCAAACATGCATGCTATATGTGTGTGTGTGTGTGTGTGTGTGTGTGTGTGTGTGTGTGTGTGTGTGTGTGAATGTTCCACGTAGTAGTGTTTCCTGACATTGGGGGTGATGGTTGGGGACGTTACATAGCTCAACAAATTTAAGTTTCCTATACTGACTTCTACTCAAAATTAAGATATTTTGACCTCCCATTCCCTAGGATGACCTTTATATTTTTTCAACTATCATTTCCCATATACCTTCCTCAAATGTAGCAATGAAAACATAGCCTTATTTAAATCATTTGTCAAATTTGTCAAATATTTCCATATTCTATTTGTTTCACCCTCCACACACCTTTCCAAAATTTCCCCTACGATTGAATCATAAATCCCACCCTAGACCAATAGGCATTTTGACCACGTCACACCAATACACCCTTTGACTGCTTCATTGGCCCACATTGACTTATTAGAGTCATGAAAAAAGTTGAAACACCTTATAATAGATCTTATGAATAATACAAGATCTCTTCTTTTGCCTCCACTCTCCCCTACTACCTCATCCCTATTTTTTCTATTAATTAAAATACATATTTAAATATTTGTTTAATTAATTTAGTTTATTCGAACATTTAATTAAATACATAGTTAAACAATCAAAGGTGTAGATGCAAGGAGTACATAGAAAAGTATGCATGCTCTACACAAATGACACAAAATAAACACAAAGTGAGACATGGAAGGAAAGAAAACAAGCACCCAAAGCCTTTTTTTCCTTCCAATTTCACTTAGTTATTGAATTCAATTGAGCTATTAGAACTTGATGATATTAAGACGGTCTAACAACACCCACTATATTGTTATTGGGAGGTCCCCACCCACTAGATTGTTATTGGGAGGTCCTAATAGTAAAATTTGATGAAGTTTCTCAACCCTATGAAACAAACAGAGAAAGGTAGTTGAAAAGGGTTACCCCTAAAGCATATATCTCTTTATCACTTATCTATTGAATTCAATTAAGTTTTTAGATGAGATATCCATTACATTTAAGTAAAAGTAGAGGTAGTGGTGAGGTTTCTCCCACATTTTGAACATCCATTGACTTTAACATCATCTTTAATCCTCATTTCATTTATTGGTGGCAAGGATCCTTTGTTAGAGAGTTATATATAGATCGTGGATACATGGTTGAAGATATTGTGGAGAACATTTAAATACAACATATATTTCATGGGTCCTACAAGTAAGAGAATTCATTTTTCCCATATATTTTTTCTTCTTTCTCTGAAAACCGTTATCAGAATAGTGATCCTTGTCCAATAATTGTC
>SNQJ01S0224852.1:2749-14744 GCA_010110895.2 Picea sitchensis
GTGAGTGAATTAATATACAATACTTTTTATTTTATTTAACCATTCATCAATCATTGCTGGAAGCCAAATACAATAGAAAATGTATTAATATAACATAAATTATTATTTTTTTGATATCATATTCAATTTACAAAACGTGTATATATACACATAAATGGGTAAAGTCATGTATTTTTATTCAAAAGGGCATGACTTTACATTTAATTAGTTTAAACATATTATATAAATAAAATATATATTAAAAGGCATCCCTCCCTGAAAAGATTCATCCTCCAAACATGGGCAAGGACGAATGTTTAGGTCTAAACTCCTCATCTTCCCAAGTAGCTTCATCTTCGAGTAGGGTTTTCCATTTGATCAGATACTCAATAATTCTTCTAGAACACATGAATTTGGTTCGTACTTCTAATATGCCTTCAAGAAGTAAAATTAACCTTCATTCTTCATCTAAAAAAGGTAAATTTGTTTGTATATGGACGATAGGACCTAATTTTTTCTTCAAACAAGAAACATGAAAAACATCATGCAATTTCCTTTATTTGGAATATCAAGGGCATAAGCAACTTGTCCAACTCTCTTTCGAATTTTATAGGGTCCATAAAACTTAGAAGCCAATATTTATTTCTTGAAAATTTTAAGAGAACTATTCTTGTAAGGTCGTAGTTGAACAAACACCCAATCGTCTGTCATAAATTCTCTGTCAGTTATTCTTTTTTTAACTTGTTGTTTTATTTGGTTCCTTTCTTGTTTGAGGTGAGATTTAAGAGTGCGTAAAACTTCATCCAAAGCAGCTAGATAGTCTTTCACAACAAGAAATTTAAAATTGATAACATACTCCTTAATGGAGGGAAGTGGATAACCATACTGTGCTTCAAACGGGGACTTTTTTGTTGAGGTATGATATGTACTATTGTACCACTATTCTGGAAGATGTAATCAATTGATCTATTGTTTCTGACGATCATTCAGAAAATTCCTTAGGTACCCTTTGAGGCATTTCTTAACCACTTCAGTCTGACCATCTATTTGGGGATGGTATGAAGTACTCGTGGTTAAGGATGTCCCCACATGACGAAATAGTTCCTTCCAAAAATTGCTAGTAAACTTGGGATCCCTATCGCTTAGGATAACTTTGGGAAATCCATAAAGAATTAAAATATTTTTAACATAGCTATCAATGCCTTGGCTTTTGAAGAAATCCCGACAAAGGGCATATTTGGTTAGTCGATCTATGATTACAAATATAACGTCTTTTCCTTGAGAGGTAGGAAGACTAGTAATAAAGTCCATAGATATTTCAGACCATTTTTGGGCTGGGACTTGAAGGGGTTGCAAAAGACCTGGAGGACCAATAGTTTCAAACTTTTGTCATTGACAAGTGTCACATTATGCCACATATTTCTGAATGTCGAATCTCATACTTTCCAAAAGAAGGACTGAC
Organism: Picea sitchensis; assembly: GCA_010110895.2. Taxonomy (NCBI): domain Eukaryota; kingdom Viridiplantae; phylum Streptophyta; class Pinopsida; order Pinales; family Pinaceae; genus Picea; species Picea sitchensis. Next base: position 4,191 of record SNQJ01S0224852.1, read on the forward strand.
ATACATTTTAATATGTTTTTAAAAACCCCACATGGTCTGCTATCAAAGAATCATGATTTTCTTTCAAAACTTGGAGTTTGAACTTGAAAGAGTTTGGAAAAATATCTGTTGTTTTTACCATAGTATGAATAAGTCATTCTCCCAAGTGAATTTAGGATTTGCAGTTGGGTTGCTTTCAACTTCTTCTATTAGCTTTCTTGTTTCTATATTTTTGATATACTTAGTTTGAACTTCTAATATTCATTTGGAAATAATGATGGAAATAACACATAGCGTAGCGTCATTATCAAGTTTCCTTGATAACCTGTCCACAACCAAATTCTCCTTCCCTTTTTATAAAGAATATTGAAATCAAAGACCTCGATTTTGCTCACCCATTTTTGTTGCTTTGATGAAAGGTTTTTTTGAGTTAGAAAATACTTCAAGCTATCATGGTCTGTTTTCATGAGAAATTTCATTCCCAGCAAGCACTATTTCCACTTAATTAAGGCATGCATATTTGCCAACATTTCTTTATCATATGTTGATTTTGTTTGTTCCCTTGGTTTGAATTTTCGACTTTCGAATGTGATGGGATGATTATCTTGCATAAGTACGACACCTAATCCTGTTCTTGAAGCATCACATTCAAGGATTTTTTTTTTGGAGAAATATGGTGTTGAAAAAACCGGGATGGATGTCATTAAGAGATTCAACCTTCTAAAACATGCTTCAACTTCGTCGTTCCACTTAAACACATTTTGTTTCAATAATGGTGTTAATGGGGCCACAATTTGTGTGTAGTTTCGAACAAATCTTCTGTAGTACGCGGTAATACCTAGGAATCATCATAGTGATGTTATTGATTTTCTTTGGATCAACCTTGATTCCTTCATCTGATATGACATGTCCCAAAAATACTATTTCTTTTTTTCCAAAACTGAATTTAGATTTTTTAGCGTAGAACTTATTCTCTTGAAGGATTTTTAATACTATCTCAATGTGCTTGAGGTGTGAGTTCCAGTTCTTTCTATAAATAAGGATATAATTAAAGAAGACAAGTACAAACTTTTGTAGGTATGAATGAAATAAATCATACATTATTGCTTGGAAGGTAGGGGGAACATTCGATAAACCAAAAGACATGACTCAAAATTGGTACAACCCTTCATGGGTATAAAAAGTAGTTTTGGGAGCGTCTTCCTTTGGAATTCTTATTTGGTAATAACCCGGTTTCAGGACTAGCTTGGAGAAATATTTAGCACCATGGAGCTTGTATAATAACTCAACCACAATTAGAATTTGAAATTTATCCTTTATCATAATTTTGTTCGATGCTCGATAATCAATACAGAGTCTATATGATCCATCATTTTTCCTAACAAGCTTGACCGGAGCTAAGAAAGGACTCTTGCTTTGTGTAATAACACCACATTCCAATAATTCTTGAAACAAGTGCTCAATTTCTGTCTTATGTTGGTGCGACTGTCTATAATATTATTTTTTAATTGGGGTGGAACCCGGGATCAATTTTATGATGTGGTCTCTAGAATCAAGTGGAGGAATCCCATGAGGAGGTTCTTGAAAAATGGTGTTATATTTTCCAAGAATTTTGTCCAATTTCTTGGGATCATCATTTTTGTCCTCATTAGTAGTTCTCTCTATTGCATTGAAGTGTAATAAATAAGCTTGGGCTCCCTTTTTAATCATTTTTTCCATCCTATTCGACGTGTTAAGTACCATAATAGATCTGAAGAGAAATCTCAAAATAAACCCACAATATCAACAAGAATAAACCAAATCATTCACCAAACATTGAACACAAGAACTAGAGAAACCCTTGATGTAGGGTAACACCATATATTAATCCTTATGGAAGGATAACACTCCTCAAGCAATGCTTGACACATTCACCGTATTCTTCACTATGCTCCAATACATTCCTTACACTTCTTTATATAACTTTCTATATCTTCTAGGAACATTATAGAGAAGGGATATTCTAGAAAGCCTATTTATTATATCTAACTACCATAGTGGGCTGTATTTAATAATACAGTGGATCTAGTCCACCTTACATTGAATGGATTCCACTAATAATACATAACCACATTCCCATTGGGTACTTGCATTCCATCCCCCTTCACATGCTTCGTTCTCAAAACACATGAAGAAACCATACAATATGAACAACTAAGTAATTTAGCCAATTGCTACCAAGTATGACCATCCATCCATCCTAATGGAAGCCAAACATGATGTCCAACTGCTGCCTTTCCACCCTGATCTTGCTCGGCATCATGTCGGGGTTTCCATGGGATTGTTTCTCTAGCCCGATGTCTTCCTGTAGTGCTAGTAGTCCTCCATGCACCTCTTGATTGATTTCCTTTTTGGTTCCCTGCTGGTGCATAAATGTGTTGATGCTCACGCCCTTGCCTCGATGAATGTTGTTTCTCTATATGACGTGGATGACAATATACAACAACTGTAGGAATTTGTTCTTTTTTCTTCAAATCGACAACACATTGTGCATTTGAGTCACTGACCTCCTTAGCTTCTTTCTTGTTTCCTTCATTTGGTTTTTCTTCATTTCCTTTTGTAGATTATGCCTCTGATTCAACTTCGGACTCGTCAATAACTTCTTTGTTGGCCTCCATGGGCCCATGTTGCTTACTAAGAGACACGTCCTGCAAGGTGATTTTCTTTTTCTTGTAAGACAACTTCAAAAACTTATTTTGCACATTAATATTAATGGTACCCACTAATTCTATCCAAGGATATCCCAAAACAAGATCCACTTCATCCATATCCATAACATAAAAATATGATTGCAAGATATATTTTTCCATGGCGATCTTCAAATATTTAAAAATTTGAACATTTTCGCCTTCAACCTGTGTGCTTTGAACATTCTTTGTAGGAACTTGCAATCTATTAACCAACTGAACATTGATAAAACTATGCAGGCAAATAAGGTTAATAGAAACAATGATATTTTCTTTATGAATACATCCATGAACCTGTAATATAAAATTGTCACATGAAAATAAACCTTGCTTCTTTCTTTACTCTTGGCATGAGACCATTTTTCGAAAAATACTTTTTCAAATTCTTCATCGAAGAGTGCAATCATTTTTCTATAGTTAAGTGAATTCCTCCAAATGGCTGCATCACCTTGTAAATTCAAACTTATCAATGCTTTCCAATTCTCTTTACTGAATGAATTCTTATGTTTGATGACTTCTTCAATACTAGGGCCATCATAATTTCCTGTAAAAAACATCTTGCTTGGAATAAATATTCAATAAATCCGCAATAGTCTTTTCAACAAACAATAATGATAGAACTTGGTGGAGGTTCTAAACACTTATACTCACCCAAGGATCTAGCCAATAACAACCATGGAACAAGAAAGAAACCTAATAAAGTGCATATTTTCCTTACCAATTTCAAGAAATGCCAAGACAAACCCTAGTTACCAAGTATTTTTCACCATCAAAGAAGGAGAAAGAGCCTTCAAGAGATATCACACCACTTCATTCCATAATACAAGAGATAAACCATATCACAAGAGAGAGAGAGAATGATTTTTACCAAGAGGGGAGAAAATTTCATCCTAGCAGTCTTCTCCAAATGGGAGAGTTATGATGAAAATGAAATAGAAATGATCCTTATTTATACAAATCCTCATTTGTCCACTTAACTTTAGGGTAAACAACAAATTAAGGGGCAAAAAACCATTACTTTTCCCCTTTACAATATTAAATTCAAATTTAACCCTGAAATGCACATAAGAAACCTTAAAGATGACGTCAACCCTCTCTAGGGTGACGTTTTTTCACTCTAGCAAGTCGTTGGAGCTTGGAGGTGAAACATTGGGCCTCCAAAGGCCTCCCTCTCATGTGCTAGGGTCTCCTCCATCAAGCCAGATCATTTCTCCATAAAAAGGTGCCAAGTGTCAAGTCAACCACACCACCACACCAAACCCTAGCCCTAGGGTGACGTCAAGCCCTTTAAATGTGATGTTTTGATCTCCAAAAGCCAAACATTGGGCTTGTAGGGGATATGTGAGTTCATGAAGGTGTTTCTCAAGACTCTAAAGGCTGTCATCATCATCTTGTGTTTGAGCCACGATATCCACCCCGTGGGCTTTATGCCCCAAGGAAGCCCAAGCTAGGCTTGTTCCTCCAAAACTGTCCACCAAGCAAGGTCCTGCAAAGACAATGAATATGCCCTCCAAGGATCTCAAGTCAAATGTATTATGATAAGTAAATCAAATCAATAAAATAGTCACCTAAGCATGTGCATCAAAAACACCCCATCAAATTAAACAAGTGTTCAAAGACCCTATGCAACTTGCCAAGTTTAGGTATGCGAGGGTTGACAAAGTGACCTATTGGGTGAATCATTCCCTAAGTCAATGAGTTTTTCCTAGGTGGACCCCCCTCTAAGCCATGTGTATAAGATGCAGTGGATGGGGGAAATGTTTTTGGGCATGGGGTTCATGACATATAAGGTATCGTAGTGTCTCATTTATGGGTGCCTTTGTAGAGGGTGTGTTGCACCTTTGTTTTCAATGCATCCTTTTTCCAAGGCCACTTATTGCCTTTTGTTTTTAAAGATGTTTCCAAGTTGAAGCCAAGGTGGGGCTTCTAACTAAGCATGAAAAACATTTTTTCCCACCTTGACTCTACCCTGGTCACATTATGCTTCCCCAAGTTGAAGACAATGCATGGGAATTCTACCTAAGGATGAAAAGCATTGCCCACACATGCTCTACCTTGGTTGGCATTTTTGCATTGTTATTTTTCATGGGTCCCATAAATTTATTATGAGAGACATTTCATTATTCTATGGATCCCTAAGCAAGCATCTATAAGGTTTATGATTGGATTTTGTCTTTTTCCAGCTACAAACCTTTGGGCCATCAACCCCTTCTTCCCATGAAATGAGGGACAATCCCTTCTTGGGTCGGTACACCCAAAAATCTAAAAAAATAAGGAGGTGAGGGGATGAAGTGTGGAAAGTGGTAAGTATGATTGGGAATGATACGATGACTTGTTAATGGGACCTCCCAACAACAAACCCATCCCTAAGGTTGACCACTTACTAGGGCACAATGTCATCCACCAAGGTGAAATAGGGAAAGAGCATAATTTCCAAGCAAATGTTACATAATCAAAATCAACTTTAAATGAAACATACTCAAATGCCTCAAATATTGAAATGACACTTACCATAATACCTGGCTTGTACCTCATGGAGCAAGACCCAATGCCTTCCGGAATAAAGTTGGCGTGGTGGATACCATCGTGATGAATCTGAGATCTGTGGTGGTGAGGTGGGCTTCTATCTATGCAAGTGGACAATATCAGCCATTTATCTCTCAGTACTCCATGTCTATAACCTAAGGGCCTCAAGACATCATCTCCTTAGTTATGCTTAGAAAATGGGGATAAAATTTGGCTCCTACTCGGGGACATGTACTCGTCGTAGAGTGCATGAGAACCTTAACATCTCCTGGTTAGACCTGTGCCTACACTGAAACATACAAACATCAAATATAGGGTGGTTTTATCACCCTTCATCCATATATATCAAAATCAAATCTAAAGAATAACAACTAATCTAGAAAATAAACTTTACATTTTTTTCAAAAATTTCTAAACTAAATATGTAGTATGATGAAAACAATATGCATGTAGAGAAAAATGGAACATGAAATGCAACTAAAGTACCATGAGAAATCAAGATGCAAATGCAAGAAAGCAAGATGACCTACCTACTTACCTGGGCCCTAGGCCCTAAAGAAGTCAAGTACCACCTTGGAAATAATGTTTGAGGAGGTAACCATTTATCGACAATGACATCCTCCTCCCTTCTGCCGTGGACAAATAAAAGGAATCTAATCCAAATATCTCTTCTATCTTGCAGGGTCCTAACCACAGACTCTCACACTTTTGATGCATTCTAGGTTTTTCTTTTATTTTATCCCACATTAGGACCTGGTATCCTTTCTTGAAATATGTTTGCCTTTCTTTACGTTCAAAATTCCCTTTTATTTTCTCTTGGTTCTTTGCCATTTGATCAAAGGCCATTATTCAAGTTTCATCCAATTCTATGAGTTGATAAATTTTCCCCTGCAATGCTCCTTTACCCGTGGCGAAGTGTTGAGATACTTGCAAGGATATAATTAGGAGGTTTATAGGTAGACATGCTTCTATGTTGTAAACCAATTCGAAAGGGATTTTCCCAATAGAGTTCTTAGTAGTTGTGTGGTCTACCCATAAGGCATACTTGATCTTACTATCCCAACTTTTCTTGTTCTCTCCAACAATCTTCTTACAATATTCATGATATTCTTATTGTTGGACTCTGCTATTCCATTTATTTGAGGATAATAATTTGAGGAGTGTGGCACGGAAATTCCATATTTGAAACATAACTCATTAAGCGCCATTGAGCCAAAATCCTTCGCGTTATCCGTGGTTATTTTTGTAGTAACGCCAAATATAGTGATCATTTTTTCCTCAAGGAATTTCATCACGACCTCTTATGTTGTTTTCTTCATTGGGATGGATTCTACCCATCCGGTGGAGTAATCTATGGCAGTTAAAACCCACCGGTAACCATTACTAGAGTTTTTCTTGAACTCGCCAATGAAATCCAGTCCCCATTGTTGAAAAGGTGCTTCTACAATGACTAGTTTAAGAGGGAGGGCAGGGAGGCATTTTTTCTCGGTAAAGAACTGACAATGCTAACATGATCTGGTGTATCGATGTGCGTCGGAGAAAATAGTGTGCCAATAATATCCTCCCCTTAGGATCTTATGGGCAGTAGTGCAAGACTCGAAGTGGCCTCCACAATACCCTGAGTGAAAATCAGTGAGTAACTTGTTTACTTCTTCCTTATTCACACATCTGAGGATTACCCCATCAGGGTTACTCCATCTGAGACCATCTTGTGTCAATAAATACTTCATGGCATTGAGCCTTAGGGATCTCCTCTTATGATCGATCAAATGATGAGGGAAAGTAAGATTCTTCAAGTAATAAATGATATCTGCATACCACTCGTCATTCTCAATTTCGTTTACCATAACGTTAATTTGTTCCCTTTCTCCCATCTCGATGGCTTCTTGATTGATTTTGGTCAACATCCTATATAACCCTTGGCCTTTAATTATCTTGGATGGTTTGATATCTAAGTTGTATTATTGTATCTGTGAAACCCATTTTCCCCTTGATCCAAGACGATCCTGTTGTGATAAAACATCCTTTATGGTGGGTTAAGGGACAAAAGATTTAATCTTGTTGTATCCCACATAAGTTCTAAAATGATTGAGGAACTTGACAAGAGCATACGATTGTTTCTCCATAATGGTGTAATTTAAGTTCAAGTCCCCAAGGGTTTTTCTCATGAAAGCGATCGATTGTTCATCTCCTTGATCATTCTTTTCTAAAAGAACTCCTGCGATGGTATCCTTTGAGGAGAAAGAAAATATGATGAAGTCTTAAGTGAAATCCAGGCTGGCCAGGACTGGTGCGATAGTTATTGCTTCTTTAATATATTGGAAATCTATCTTTCCTTCACTGTCCCATTTGAAAAGAACATCATTTTTTAACAAGCGATTGAGTGGTTTCACGATTTTGGAGAAGTTTGGAATGAACCTCCTTATGAAGTTGATCTATCCAAAGAATGACTGCAGAGCCTTCTTATCTTTAGGGAGAGGAATATTCTTGATGGATTTGATTTCATAAGGTTCTATCAAGATCCCGTATTTGGAAATGATATGGACTAACAAATTGACTTTATCCACATCGAAAATTGATTTCTTAGGATGAAGAGAAATACTATATTCTTTGCACTTTGAAAAATCATTCTTAAGTGTTGGATATGTTCTCTCTTCTAAGAGATAACGATTAGGTCATCTTGGTAAATCTCTATAATTTTCCCAATTAAGTGCCTAAAAACATAATCCATTGGAAAGTGGCTCCTGTGTTGGTCAATCCAAAAGGCATTCTCAAATACTTGTAAGTTCCCCAAGGGGTTGTGCAAGTAGTTTTGAGTTAGTCGTCTTCTTTCACGAGCACTTGGTTGTATCCTGAAAATATGTCAAGCATGGACATCATCTATGCTTCCATGACCCTTTTCAAAAGATACTCCATGTTTGGCAAAGGATAATTGTCTTTAAGCGAAGATTGGTTCAAATTTATGAAGTCAACGTATATCCTGATATCATCAGTCTTCTGCCTGAAAATGATTGGATTGGACACCCAAGATGAGTACTTGATGGGATCGATTATCCTTGCCTCAACCATGTTTTGCAACTCCTTTTGGACTCGTGGGGCAAATTTCGGGTTCATTTTCCTAAGCTTTTGCCTGAAGGGTTTTGTGCCTTCTTTAAGGGGAATAACGTGTTGTATGACATCCTCTTAGTAAACATTTAGATCTTCATATGACCAGGAAAAAAACATCCGTAAATTCATTTATGAGGGAAATTAACTTCTCCCTCTTATTAAGAGTTGTTCCTTTTCCAAATTTGACCATTTTTGGGGATTCCTCGGTCCCAATATTGAATTCAATGACCTCATCATCAATTTTTCTTGAGGATTTCCTCTTATACATGTCATTTCGATAAAAAAGTATCTCTAGGGGAATGACACCTTTGGGTAAGGGTCTGTCAGGAAAATCAATGATCTCAATATTCGCTTCTTCTACCAACAAATTTATTTGGGCTTCTGAGAATTCACCTTCATTTTGGAGGAAACACTAGATCTGGTTTTCATTATAAAAAACTGGCCAATGTTCCAAGTTATCAGGTATTGAAGGCCTGAAATTTACTTCCACTTTGTAGAGATCGATCTCTTTGAAAAGCTGTAAAGTAGACGCAGATATGACAAGGTTGTATGCCTAAATTATTTTCTTCTCTAGGGATGGATTCGATCGAAAAGTTATCAAATATCTTCATGACATCCTAGAAAACATCTTTGTACTATTTCAACCTTGGGTTCTTAGCAAAAAAATTATTGTTAACCTGCGAAATGATCAAGTCTAAGTCTCCTCTTACACGTAGGGATTTGATGTTCATATCAATGGCAAGGTTCATGCCCAAAATGAGGGCTTCATACTCATCAATGTTGTTTGTGTAGTTAAACTCAAGCTTGTAAGAGAAAAAACTAGTCTCATTATCTGGTGATATTAGTACTATTCCTGCACCTAAGCCTGAGCTTAAGTGTGCGCCACCGAAGTCTAATTCCCAAGACCCATCCTTCTTTTATTCGTTTAGAAAAAGAGAGTTTTAAAAAATGAAGGTGCTATCAATCCCTTCATCCAGAACTTGATGGGGAATGCTAACATGATTTTTGACAAAGTCTTCTTTTTTTGTTTTGTCTGGGAAGATAGTCTTCTCTTCATTCTTGATGGCATCAATTTTATTCTATTTATGTGGATCAATTATAACTCCTTGAATACATTGTAAAAACTTCTCTTAAACCTTCCTTGTTGCTCATTTTCTTTCAACTTTCAACATCTCCCTTATAGGGGGAGGTATTTCTTCAGATGTTGGTTCCTTGGCTTTCCCCAATAGACTCATCACGTGACCAACAACCTGGTTAGCAACTTACTCTCATTCCCTTTATAGGTATGTCTTGACATTGTGTGGAGGGTCTGGAACGATAAGGTCTTCAACTTGATTTATTTGAATGATTTCCTCAAGAAAATCTTCATCTTGACAAAGAGAGAAAGCTATGTTCTCTTCGATCTCACATGCCCTTTCTTGGGATTCAAATAAAGTTGTAGGGCATCCCTTTCAAATTAGAATTCCGTAGGGATCTCTCATGGTTGACATGTAGGACTTGAGGATGGTACCTCGAGAGGGCTTGAAATATTGAGGAAATCTCCTCACAAGGGTATTGAACTTATCATTGAAATCATTTATGCTTTCCCCTGTTTTTCTTTTGTAGTTATAAAGTTGATTGTAGAGGGACAAAAAATAATTGTTCTTCTTGAATATTTTGACAAAATGTTCTCTAAAAAGATCCCAACTTATGATCATCCCTAGGAAGACACTATCATACCACTCCTTAGCTCTTTCGACAAGAGTGTAGGAGAAAAGTCTCATTCGAACATCTTCGTGTTGGTCATAGGGTTCATGGGTGCAAAGAAAAGCATCTAAATGATCTTTGGTTGTGATGAAATTATCTCCTGAAAATCTAGAGAGTCATTCCTTAAAGTCCGCTAAGAGTTTTTGAGGAGACCTAGGGATATTTGTCATTTATAAAGGAATGTATGCATCTTTTTTTGGAAATACTAAAACAACTGAGAGGGGGGGTGAATCAGTTTTTTATAAGCTTAAACAATTTTACACCTTCTTAACAATTATTAATATTTCTTCATGTGTCATCAAGCAACATACATCATATGGACAGTCAGAGTAAAGATCATCAGTCACACATAAAATACACACAGAGACAGATTTTCACGAGGAAACCCATAAAGGGAGAAAACCTCTTCTTCTTCGAAATGATAGGCAGTCTTTTTCAGTTCTGTACATCATCTATAATTGAGCACCAA
>SNQJ01S0224853.1:0-14744 GCA_010110895.2 Picea sitchensis
GGAGGGCGTAGCTTTTGATGTGCAGGACCATGCCCGACGGACAGGTACCATTTGGACCAGTACACATGGGGAGATGACCAGTTCGGACCTCCATGGGGTTGAAGAGCCCACCAGATGGATGTTGAGACCCCATCAGGGGGCAGAGACAGGACAGAGCTTGATCAGGGGTTTTGCACCTGAGAGGAAGAGGATGTTCCACCAGAGACACTCTGGGAGGACTAGACCTAGGGGGAATGACCCCTTTTCAGTGGAACGCTAGCCTTGGAAGGCTTAAGACGTCCCCATCTTCACCCTGACGTCATCCAACTTCATGGGCACTTTTGGAGGCAGATTGGGCAGCAGTGGCATGTGTGGCATGTTGGAGAGGCGCCTGGGGGGCTAACGTTTTTCTCTTGGATGTCTCATTTGCCCTAGAAAGGGCTAGCGCCTCCCTTGAAGGGGCTTTTACTCTCTTTTCTACTCAATTAGGGTTTTAATTTGACAATTTAATGAAAAAATAGTATGATTTTGACATTATGGCCTTGTCGACCTTTTTATGACCTAAAAAGTAAAATTAGGTCATTGATACAGTATATATTGAGGATTTTCACTCTCATTTTATCACAACAACTTACTCACTCATAGTTAGGTCTGATTTTTAGCGCCCTATTTGGGTTATTGGCTAATTTCTAGTGAGGCGCACTTGTTGAAGGAAGACAATTTTTGGCATTTTATGGTGTTTCTCTTGAAGGAAGGTGTTACAACTAGGGTTTGCATGGTTATTTCTTGATGAATTATAAGTATTTTTCCGCAAAACTTCTTGAATGAATGGTTGTAGTCTAATTTCTTGCATATGTTTATTTATTTTGTTGAATCAAAACCCTAGGTGACAAGCACACAAGTAGGTCCTTGTCTCATGTCCCCTGATAGAGAAACTTTCAGCCATTGAAAGAGAGAAAAAGAGCCTAGCCGTAGCTACACTCCTTGTTTCTCTTTCCCCTGTGCTAGCCGTACCATTTAGAATCCAAGAGGAGGAAGACGTCCTAGGCCTAGGTTATCTACACTTAGGGTCGTTTTCCTTTAGGGTTTGATGAACACTCTCCCTCGTTAAGTCTTCTTGTATTGATTTTGTGCTTCATCTGAGCTAGCCGTCTTGCCAGGAAGGAGGAGAGAACATGAGGCCTTGCTTTAGCAACACTGGAGTGAGCCTCTCTCCCCTAGGGTTTTGATTTTGAGGCCTTGCCTTAGCAACACCTAAAAACTCTTCCCTCTAGTCCTTGAAATCTTGCCTCCTTCAGCCTGTGCGTCCTTCACTTATTGACTCCATTCTACCCTAAGGCATTGATCCTAAGACCTCCAGCATTGAAGTAAGACTTTGATCCAAACACTCTCAAAACCTGAATTTAAAACCCTAACTGCACTAACCCTAACCTACTAACCCTAAGTAGCTGACGTCACTCTTGGTTATTTCATCTCAATGCAGCAATGTTTTACTTTATGAGCAATTGAATGATGGTTTAAATCATTTATTTAATAAAGTGTTGATTGATCCCATTGAATGCCACATCGTTTTAGTGTTTATTGGCGAAGTGATATTATCTTTTCATTGCTATTGTGTAAACATTGACTTCGTCAACATTTTCTTTCAAATTGCTTATATTGAATATCAGATAGTTCTTGATTGATATGAAGTACTAACCCATTGAAACAAGCTTGCAAGTATCAGTTTGTTGTTGTCTTGTTCCAGGCAGGTACTCTTCATTGGGTTTTACTTTATTATTGGCTGTTTAGCCGAAACTTCTGATTGGTGGTGATCTGTGAAGGGGGGAAAAACTTATTTTCATCCTATTAACCTTTTGCCTCTTCAAAACCCCAGGTCATCGGGGACGTCTCGCCTGGGCCTAACCTCCCTAAAGAGAAAGACCCTACCCATCATGGTGACATTGGGTGGGATAGGTTCCTGTTATGCCAGTTTGGCCTTCTACCTTCTAGCCTTTACTCCCAGCTACAAACTGTGCGATAACAGGGTGCATGGGTGCTTTGATCTTGACATTGAACTTTGGGAAGTACTACCCTTTCTTGCCATGCTTCCTTACAATATCTCACATCAATCTTTGACATGTGTGTGCGTACCAATTGTAAGTTGTCACATCCTTGGTAAGAGAATGAATCTCATGCAATTAAAGGTCTCTCTTTGCCTTTCATTGATCCATTCATAGGAAGGAGGAGAGGAGGCATTCATTCCATTCAACATTCATCTTCGATGTGATGAGTATATTTCTTTTTTGGTTAATGAAGGTACCTATGTGGAGCCATGGTTGTTATGTCTACAAATGGCAAGAAAATTCCTTATACTCATAGTCATTAAGAGCCTACCGAAGTTCGGGGATTGCTATTGAATATATGAGAGGAAATGGGATGGTTTTGAGGGAAAAACCATGGTTGGAACATCCACATTAGCTTAAGAAAAAAATAGTAAACATGCAACCTTGTTATTGCTACTCATTGGTTGTTTTAGGGCCAAGTGTGTTCACTTCTAGGTTATTCACAAAAGGCAACTAATAGTTGGACTCTTTTTTCTTGCACTTAAAAACAATGGAATGAAAGAAGATCCCTAAGGCACTATTTAGTAGAGAAAAGAAAAATCTTTATTGTGTTGTGTAGGGAAATGGAAGAGAGTGCCATGGCTGATTGAAAGTTAGATGAAGGCATGGGGTGCTTAGTAGTGAGCATATCAACTTTGTCACGAGAGAAATGGGTTGGGTCGATTGAGATTAGATCCCTGTAGGAGATTATTTCACCTTGTTGGTATCATGGTCTAACATGGGGGTGGAATCCATCAACTAATTCTTATGGTTGGGCAATGAATTGCTCCTCAAGAACCAGTTTGGTGGGCGACAATTAGATACAAAAGACTGTTGTTATTTATTCATATGTGGGATGTTTTTATTCTATAATTTGTAGAGTAATTCCATGGATTCAATGGTTGACAAATGAATCATGCTTATAAATGACATGAGTCATGCATGTGGAGGATTCCTTGTTGAGCAATTGCTAAGAATTGTTGTACATGAATGCTTATTTTTGTTGTGTTTTCTTATAATGCAAATGATGCAAATATAATGCATGCTAATTTATTTATTTCTTTTTTCTTTTTTCTTCCTCGTAAAAAAATCCTAATTTTATTCCATCCGTAGAGAAAGAAAATTACATTTTGTAGAATACATGTTTCCATGTATTTTGATGAACCATTGGAGCACCTTATGCCCCATCAAAAGAAAGTATCAGAGATCTATATCAATTTGCATCAACACTTGTGCTACTACATACATTAAATTTTAATAGCTATAGGTTCTGGAAATTGTTACAAAATATGATCCTGAAATATATGTCAATATCTATCCATAGATATACCAACAAGTGAGAAACCTGAAATTGTTTTTGTACATAAAAGTATCAAGAAGATGATGGAGCTGCTAGGGATCTTTCTTCTTCTATGAAGGGTTGGTGATAGTACCCATAGGTAGCCTCGCTGATATCTTCTGTAATCACCCACTGCCCATGGCCCATCTGAATGCCTTCTTTAGAGAGCTGATCGATGACCATATTGCGTTCCCTGTAGACATGGCGAACACAAATAGAGTCAAAGGTATACATAATTCTTTGAACTTCTTCAAGTAAAGGGAGCAGAAGAATGTTGTGACATTGTTGAGCTTTCTGAACCCAATTGATGACATTTAGAGAATCTCTAAAAATCTGAATAGTTTTCACCTCTTTTTCCTTGGCAAAAAGTAAAAAGAGTTTTAGGGACATTAGTTTAGTGTAATTGTTTGTGTCTGGTCCTAGGCCCATTTTTAATTTATAGGAATGATGCTCTCAAAGGAATAAAGTTGCACCCCCCACAGGATAGATTGCTATTTTGAGAGGCACCATCGAAAAAATCCCACGGACTGGCTCGGTCCACTAACTCCACCTGAATAATCCTGATTGGGCCCAAACCTTTTTCCCGTGGAAAATGAGCGAGGATACTGGCACATTGTGCTGCAATGACTTCTGGAAGTATGGGTTTATCACGAAAGATAACATAATTCCTCGCCATCCAAGAACCCTAGCAGATGAGCAAAGGTAGAGCTCTATAACTACGGGTGGAGGCATTGGATACCCAAGCTTTCCATGCATCCTCCACTGTTTGGCCTTGCCAATTGCACTCAAGCCAAATGAGCTTAAAATAAGGGCACATAATGAAAATATGGGTTGTCGATTCATCACTCGCTTTGGAGAGTATACACCAGTCTGGTCCTTCAATCTGCCTCCATTTCATAACGTCCCAGGTGGGTACTTTTTTGACAATCAAACACCACATAAATATTCGAGCTTTGAGAGGGCATCGAACTTTCCATAGACCTTTCCACCACCAGGAAGGCTCCCTTAAATGCATCTCTATGTTAAGTTGAATATAGCCAAATCTTGGAGTGTATACTCCATGAGGAGCATGTTTCCAGACCAATTCATCCTCTCTGTCCAAAAGACGTATATGATCCAGCTTTAGGGCTTTGATATAGTTTGACCAAGGGACAAAAAAATCCATTCCCAGTCCTAATTGATTACTGTCCTTCCACTCCTGATTCTATATAGAAGATCGATCAGGGCCTGCAATCTGATTTAGATGGAAAACTCCCTGAGTGTGCAGAAGATGTATCAAATCTACAGGGAGGATGTAGGCATCTCCACTTCTCGGCCAAGGATCAGCTCCAATGCGTACCTTGGAACCATTTCCAATGCGCCAAGATAGTCCTTCACCAATCACCTCAAAGGAGGTGACAACTGCTTTCCAAATAATTGTGCATATAGATTTCTTCTTAAGAGGATTTCTTATCCATTCCAAGACAAATTCTGGGCTGATATATTTTTGTAGGACCACTTGAGTCCAAAGACTAGTAGTGGTAATCAATCTCCAACACGATTTCGTAGCCAAGGATTTTGAGAAGAGAAATATGTTTTTCAATCCCCATCCACCTAAATTTTTTGGCTTTGCCAATGAGTTCCATTTTACCCAGGGAAGAATAATTGTCTTGTGTGCCCGCCCAGAGGAATTTGAAGCATATATTTCTTTCCTTTTCAAGAAACCCTTTGTGGATCCAAGCCAAAGACATCCAATAGACAAGTATTGCTTCCAGGACCGATTTTACCAAGATCAGCCAACCCGCATGGGATAGTCATTTGAAGCTCCAGTGGGCTAACCTTTTTCCAATTTTGCTATCAACCATAACCAGTCTTCTTTTTTGTAACTGTTATCCACCAAGTTGCACTAGGATGGAATTGCAGATGAGCCGCCAAAGATTGAACACTAACTTGTTCAAAATTCAGAGTTCATAAGTCCAGCAGGCCAATATGGCCCTTTCTCAACTTTTTACCACATTTCCATACCTTGTAGGGAATTGTAATAAGAGGTGTTGCATGAATGAAATTTGTAAAAGGTTTAGCCACCTAATACTTAGACGTGAGTTGTTACTCTGGAGTGTTTTTTTTACTTGTTAATTATATTCTGTTGTCCAGGCAATTTATAATTTTCGAGTTTTTTCACTCAATTTCTCCAAAGATGGAGTATATACTCATGGTTAGGCCTTAGCATGGTCATCTAAGCCTAGTGTCTAATGTATATTACCATGCTAAACATCCTCCTAGAGTTTTATGGAAATGTGCTAAGTCCCCCTTAGGTTTTTTTAATTTTTTAGTTAATAATTTTTTTTCTTCCGTAAAACGAAATATTTTAATTGTAATTTGAAGTTGTATAAAAAAGTGGTATTAGGAGGCATCATATGCCTTGGGGGTGCTCATTTTTGAACCTAGAGCACCCACTTTACCTGAGTACCCACTTTTGTGAGTGAAATTAGTGATTATAATCACTAAAAAGTTAATTTTACTCACAAAACCCAAAAAAGACATAAAAAATCAGAATTGCTAAATTTTAGCAAAGTTGTCGGAAACATGTTTGGACATGTTTTTAGTGAAGTAAAGGCAAAGAAGGTATGTGGCAGAAAAAGAGAAGCATCTAGGGATGATTTGTTTGGTTAGAAGATTCACCTAAGTGGCAACCATCATGATTTAAGCATATGGTCAAAGGGAGGTGTGCCCCTCTTGGAGTAGGTGGCACACTCTAGAGTGGGCTGCCAACCTCTTGAGAGGTGGCGCCCCTCCATCTACTTAGATCCTCACAAGTGGCAGGATTTTGGAGTGTGGGGAGAGGTGGCAGCCATCCCCTCACACTTGGCATGCTTTACCTCCCAAGTGGTGCGCCCTCCCTATCCAAGTGGTGTGCCCTCCTCCTTGAAGCTCTCTCATCCTCTTGCTATATATTGGAGCTTAGTCTCCCTTTGTAATCAGATTGGGTTATGTAAAGTTATGCTGTTGTAATTCGCTTCCGAGCTATTGTGGAATAAAATTTGAAGACTTTGGAGGACACTCTTGGTGTCTTGTGTTAATGTGTGGATGCCATTTTTCTTTGTGGATGTGTTGAGATTATGATAAACCTCTCTTCTTGCAATTGTATTTGTTATTAATCCTTTAATAAGATATTAGTGAGCAATCTTGCATTACTAGATCTTATTATAGCATGTTTAATTTATGATTTCATGTCATTCTTGTTTGAATTCATGTTTTCTAGAATGGAATGTGTAGGAAGTAGATGCATCTACTTCGAACAATTTCTTTGTAAAATTGTCTTAAGTTTGCAGGATCTATAATTTGGAGGAATGGAAGACTCTAGCTTGAGTTTACGACACCTTCAAGTCCATCTAATCGGAAGGACTCCCTCTTCAATACATCAAAGATACCCCATAGCCCAAAGTTGGCTTCCATCCGTCATTCTTTCTCCCTTATCTCATTTTTCTCTAAAATTTATTTGGGTTACTAGTTGCTTATTTTATCTTAGATATATATCAGATTTCAAAATCCTTCTTATCTAAGTTAGTAAGTGAATTTAAAAGTTAGATCTAGATTTCATTTTCATTTTATCATCTTAAGCTAGATCTAGCTCAAGAAGTGTCATTTTTAGCAAGTAATTTTCTTCAAAATTTTTAGAGGCTAAAAGTTGACTTATTTCAAAGATATTTTAATTCCATATTTGACAATTAGAGTGCCTTTAGTTTTTTGTTTTAAAACAACAAACAAAGATCCTAAGGAGACTAGCTTTTTAATTTGCTCTTTTTAGTTTCTTCTGCAAGTTTTACACTAGTTTTACTTAGTCAATTTTTTTGGCTTTCATACTAATAACCAAAGAAATTTACAAAGTGTTTTTGGACATATTTTGTCATTGTTTGCTTACTGTTTTGTGCAAGTCGACGAACAGATAAGAGAAAACTCTGTCCATTTTGGGCGGATTTGGAGCATCTGGGATCCCCGGGAGCACATTTTTCTTCAATAAACATTTGTAAAACTTTGTAAACACTTGTGAACCCCTTAATGAATGGTCACAAGTCAGTCCAAAAAATAGATTTGTAATTTCATTAATAAAATCAGTGGGGCTACAAGCTCCCACTCTTCATCCCCCCTAAGGGGGAACGATGTTTTGGTGATTATCTCAATTTTTGCAATTTAGCTTAGATTCATTTTTCACAACTAAGTATAAGCTAAATTTAATCTCTCAATTCATCACAAAGCACTACAATGATTACATAGATTAGATTTCAATTTGGCAAGTAATACTTTAATTGCTAGTTTAGTTTTCCTTTTTATGCAATTTCAAAGTTGGAAATAAACGGTCTCCTCAGCTCCTCGCAAGAGGCTAGTCAGTGAAGAATTAGTAATCAGAAAATATTTCTCTTTTAGTACTTTTATTTATTGTTTAAAATAAACATTTCCCCTCAACTCCTAGTGTTGTTCCTGACCCTTTCAGTTGCAAGCTTGAATCGATTTGTTGGGACTAAGTTTCATACACGCTGGGCTGGTCAGTGTGGAGTAGTAATAATAGGAAAATCTCAAAAGAGGATTATTGCTTGGCTTTAAGAACCGCCTAGGGGGAGTGTACGAAGTTTCACTGAATACCTCAGGCTTGTTCCCCTCAGTGTTGGACCTCCAACACCTCTAGTGGGCTTGTTGGTGAAACCATTGGGTTTCGGCAAGTTCTCAGCAAATCTTTGAGCTAAAGGGATAACCTTTCTAGAGGCCAAATCTATATTAGCTTTCAAACACTTTATTTTCTTGCAAAATAAAATTTATCTCATTAACCTACTATCAATAAATCTAATAAAATACGCGATCAACAATTTCCCACGATACTTTTAAGGCATTGGTCTCATTACTCACTTAACAAAGCCATTTTCTTCAAGTACTTTACTTCTCAGTCATTTATATTTTATCTTGAAGTATTTCTTTCTGTATCTTATGGTGGTTGATTGATATATGCTCTTAGAATAAATTTTCTTTATGTATTATCTTTTATAATAAACTCCTAGATTTATTTCGTGTACTTAGATTAGTTCAAGCCTTAGATTATTTTCTTTAGGGACTACCCCCCTTGGCTTCGCTAGGAGTTGGCCTAGACAGAGGAGTTGAGGATTAGGTGACAACACCTTAACTCTAACTTGCCCCCAAGGACACACCAAGTGGATTGGAGATTTCTTCTACGTTACCCAGGTGTGTATAAAGGTGACAACAATAACAATTGGGATTTAGTTGAAAACCCAGGTATTTTAAACCTGCATCAAAATCCTTTATTTCATAAGGATAAAGAGTCCTATAAACTGTCAGCTCTTCGTCCTCCAAATTATGAACTGATAAGGTGGATTTCCTTTCATTTATTCTCATACCAGTTTCCCTACCAAAAAGTTCCAGGATATTATGTAGCTTTTCAGCATCTCCTCTTTGACCATTACAGAAGAGCAGAACATCATCTACAAAGAGTATATGTGTTAGATTGAGCATAGGGGAGATAGATATTCCATGGAATCCCCCCCCTCGATTTAGCCTCTTCCAATGCCCTATTGATTCTTTTGGCTACAAGGAGAAAGAGTAGAAGCGATAAAGGACAACTTTGATGAAGACCTCGTTCTACATGAAAAAAAGGTGAAGCGGATCCATTGATTAGAACAACAAAGGATGATGTAGTGATACAACATATTACCCAATTAATAAATGGAACTTCAAAACCAAGGTGAGTCAGGAGTCTATTGTAAAACTAGTTCACTCTGTTGTAAACCTTTGACAGATCAATCTTCAGAATGACTCCTTTGTCTTTCTTAGTTTTTATGGAGTGAATGCCTTCCTGCACCACCCTGATGGCCTCATTTATTTGTCTACCTTCCAAGAACCCGAATTGTTCTTTAGAAACCAACTTTGAGAGAATGACCTTAATCCTTCTTGCAATCACTTTTGACACCACTTTATAAAGACAATTACACAGAGAGATGGGTCTGTAGTCATCAAGATATTGTGAAGAGTCAGACTTTGGGATTAGCGCGATGAAGGTGGAGTTTAGAGGAGCATGCATATGACCTTCAGTGTAGGATTCTTCTATCACCATTAAAATATCCTTTCCGATCAAATCATAGAGGCCCAAGAAAAATTCTATAGTGCACCCATCTGGCCCAAGGATTTTGTTCTTCTGAAAACTATGAAATACTTCCTTTAGTTCTTCTTCCGAGACTTCCTACATAAGAGCCCTGTTGGTTTCTTCATCCATAAAGCATGGAAAGAAAAGAGCTAACCTGATTGTATAAGCTATATTAGCCCTATCATCTGCCTTGAAAATATTTTGAAAGTGTCTCTTACCAAGTTGTGCTAGTTCATCGAAAGATGAAATGTTCCTCCCTATGTGGTCCAAAAGACTCCAGATGGTGTTAGTGAGTTCCATGCCTTTTGCATATGCCTGCAAAAATTTGGTATTTCCATTCCCACTTTCCAACCAAATAGCCTAACTCTTTTGACGCCAGACTCCTTCTCGATCTTCCAATAACTGTCTTCTCTTCTTTTCTAGGGAAATCAAAGCCTCTTTCGACTCAGGAGAGGCATAGCCCTCCCCCTCAGAGTCATCAATTGCTTGAAGAGTGAATTTTGTATCAACTAATTCCTGCTCATCCTGCAACCTCGTTTTGTGATCCCAAAGCATCACTTCCTTCTTAACATGTTTGAGGTTAGCTATAAATTGTACTCCTGTCGCCTGCCTAGAAGTTGGGTCAAAAGGGATCCAACAATCTTTGACTAAGTTGTGGAAGCTATCCTCCTTTAACCATACCCTATTAAAATTGAAAGGGCTTGTTGGTTTCCTCATTCCTCCTGCTACCTCCAAACAAATAGGAGAGTGATTGGATTCACCTCCACTTCCAATCCATTGCCTAAGTTGCAGGTGGTGCTCCTGAAGTTTATCTGAAACCAGGAAACAGTCTAATCACAATTCGATCTTCCCTAATTCTCTTATTCCTCCAGGTATGATTCAATTTGACTAGGCCTAGGTCGGAGAGACCTTTGTCTGCCAAGATTTGTCTGAAATGGTCGGAAAATTGGTTCGTTCTCACCCTTGGACCCTGTTGTCGCCCTTATACACACCTACTAACGTGGAGAGGTCTCCAACCCACTCGGTGTGTCCTTGGAGGCACAAGCCTAAGTCCAAACTCACTATCACCTCAATTTGGATTTCTTCTGTCTAGGCTCACTACTAGGGAAGCCAAGGGGGGTAGACCCTACTTAACTATGTTAAGGTTGATTAGATGATCTAGGAGTTAATTTTAGTTTCTTAGGCTAGGGAGACCCAACCCACATGACAAGAAACAATGCAAATGCAAATCTTTAATGACAAGCAAACCCCTTGATCTACAAGTTATACTAAGACTAGTGCCTAAAGATGGGTAAATGGAGTCAATAAGATATACAACAAATTACAATTATACCAAATTAAATGATGCTATGAGATACCCACAATAAATAAAAGAAATTACTTTACACTTTAAACTAATTATGAATATTATCTACAAATTGAAATACAACATGAGATATATATATATATATATAATGAAATGAACAACTAAAAGATTATACAACCATAAATTAGATAGTGAAATATCTACACAATGGATTGGATAGTTGAAAGAATACTAGCTTTATACAAATATCTCCAAATAAATAAAGAATGCTTATAACAAAAATAGAGGTTCTTTAGTATATGTAAACATCCACAATGAGAGAAAATGTTTCAAAACATGAAATTGCTTGGAAGTTAGAATCACATGAAAAGTAAATTGCTTGAAATGTAAAATTGCACAACTTGAAGAAATTGAAGTTGCTTTTGAAACCTGAAGTGCAATGTTGTGAGAGTTGTGTAGGTTAATTTTAACAAGTTTTAAGTCTCTCTTTGATTAGGGGGATTAAAGTGTGACAGATACAAGCCTAGACTATGTGACTACCCCAAATTGTTGTCCCCTCAACCAAAAGGAGTTGTTGGGTGCTCAATAAGAAGGGCAAACAAGTGGAGGACTAGCCTACCGTTTTGGCCAAGTTGTGTATAATGAAAGAAATTTAAAAGACTTGGAAATAAATGAGCAACCCCACCACAATGGCACAAGTGGAGGACTAGCCTACCGTTTTGGCCAAGGTGGGTGTAATAAAGGAAATACAAGGAAAATAAATCTAACTCTAGCCTTCACGATTTTGCAAGGATGGCTTAGGCCAATCTCTTTGCAAGGTGTGGGCAATATATCCTAAATTATTACAATATCAGATTTTTATCTTTTATGAGAGAAGGCAAACCCAAGAGACTCTCTTTGGGTTGCTTACAATACTTTAGAAGAGAGAGATAAGAGAGGATTTGATATACAAACTTTGGAATGCCTTTGGAGTGCCTTGGGGACTCAAAACAAGTAGCACTTCCTCCTTCTAGTTGAAAATCTGCATAAAAATCAGCAAGGTATTTTTTGCTAGAAAATGCTACAAACACCCAAGTTCTTGTTAACTTTTATTAGCCCAATGAAATATAAATTTAAGTAAAGAAACTTGGAAATAAAAGTGAGATTTTTAATGACCAATATAGAACAAATAAGTGCTTATGAAAGAAAAGAGAATGGTGGATACAAAAGGAGGGAACAATGGAAACTTTGGTTGATTGAATGAGTGAATTTTTCAGTCTAAAAATCACTTCTTCAATCCTCTATTGACCTGCAAACATGTATATCTCTTGCTACACAAGACACAAGGAGGTGAAATCATCTAAAGAAGCATACAAAATACTTTCCAAGCTTGAAAAGAAACTATCACAAAATTAATAGTAATACTACCACTAATTATTGTTAAGTTTCTTGCTTAAGCTGTTATTATTAATCCCGGGTTCAATAGTAATTATTACAGTTATAACAACAGCATAATAAGGATCTTAGTGAAAGAAACAAGATCACAGAGTACACAAGAATTTATCCTGGGAAACCCTCAAGGGGAAGAAAACCCAACAAAACTTCTTTAATATAGATTCAACAACCAAGTACAGTACCAAAATAACTTTCTCTTTACGAGAGACAAACAACCATGATGCTAGAACAAAAAATAATCAAAGAACCATAGGGTAAAACCCTAAGAAAACTTCCTCCTTATCCTCCTTCTCTTCTTCACCTTGCACAAGACTTGAAACCCTGAAAAACTGCGCAATACCCAGAAAACCAGAGAAGGTGCGCAAAACTGGATGTTGGAATGAGGTGCTGGGGTGCTGTATTTATACTGGTCATTTCACTTTTTACTGGGGCCGACCTATACTTTTATTTGGGGCCGACTTGTCAATATAATATATATATTTTATCTTTTACTTTATCCACAAAAGGGGATAAGAATATTCTTGGCAGTCACACAATATTTCAACACTCCCTCTTAACAAGAAGGATATTCTTTATCTTTTGACCGGTCACTGGATGTCATCATCAACTGAACAATATCATCTGGGTAATATCATCAACTAGATAATCATCATCAACTGGACAACAACATCAACTGGATAACATCATCAACTGCGTAACAACATCCACTGGATAATCATCAACTGGGTAACAACATCAACTGCATAACAGGAGGCATCAATATAATCCACTTGGTCATCTAGCATCACGATCACTAACTGGTTCTCCTTGAATCCATATTAAAGAAGTTTTGTTCTCTTTATCTTCACGCAAACGATACTCTTTCTTTCTTTCATCTTCACGCAGAAGATACTCTTTCTTATCTTCACACAGAAGATATCTTATCTTCACACAGAAGATGTCTTATCTTCACACATAAGATATTCTATGGGTTTTGCCATTCCTTTTATGTTTTCCCTTCTCTTGTAGTCATCTATCTCACCCATCCACTGGGGAGGACTACTACCATATCTTCACTCCTAGTCATCCCACATGAACTAGAGAAGCTAAGATGCTACCCTGGGCAAGACTAGACTCCAGTTCCATGATCCACGCAGCATCACGACACAAACCTCAAGAGCCAACTAACCATTCCACATGGTCAAGGTTTGTGTTCCAGGCTACTCAATCCTTGGCCAAAGGAGAGTATCTGCCCGCTGCCCCTTGGAGAAACATCCACACTCCTCTCTAGGAGGGTATTCTAGCATGTCCCTAGAGTATCCAAAACTCAACACTTGGACAGAGGCCAACTTTAGCAAATTTCTCATTCCCCTTCTCTATGAAGGTCTCTTCCTTCTCTACGAAGGTCTCTTCTCTTTTCCTTCTTTATGAAGGTCTACCTGTGGGATTGCTCATTCCTTCTCTACAAAGGTCTAGCTATGGGATCTGAAAAAAATCTCTTGTGGTCCAAAATTTTTCCATGGTATAATACCATGCTACCCATCTGCTTAGCACCATCCATCTACTGGATAACTTTCATCTTGATCAAAATATCTCATTACTCATCCACTGAGTAAACTGTTCCATGGACCACTGCTTTCCTAACTGCACCAAATCACGATCCTCCATTTCTAACTCGGAGATATAGCTCCCTCTTGCACCAAACTAAGAGCTTCTTTAACTATGTAACATCTGATAATCATCATCCTTGAAGTTCTCTTCTGTAATATCCTGGATGCCTTCTTGAGTTCGAACATTTCTTTCTTTTTGACTTCATACTGGATCAACCTGCTCCCTCTGCATCTATAAGAACGGTACTGGAGCAACCTGCAGTTACCTGCATCTCATCAACTATATCTGAGTATCCATCTTTCTCTTCATCTTGAAAATTTTTGTTCTGCATCTTTAGGAGCCTCCTGCTCCTATATAAATATTGGATACTGTCTGGTTCTTACTGATTGTCACCATATCATAAATCCTTCTCATGCTGTCTAACTTCTGCAAGTCAAGGCATAAGTTCTTTCTTCCGAGACCTGTAAACTTACTTACAGTGTGCTTTCTAAGATATGTCACTTAGCCAATCATTCAGTAACAATAAGCAGTAATCAAATAAAACTATATCATGATTTCTAACAGAGTAGTACACATCTTTTCTTAAGCAAAACTTGTTCAACCATGTACACATATGAAACCCTAATCATGAATAAGACTTTTGAACTCTTTTTCACTCTAGCTATGAAATTACCAAATTTTCCCTTACTATCATATCTAAACACATACCTTTGTCACTCTCCTGAGTCATCATACCTGAAATAAATATTTTCTCTCTTTCTTTATCCTCTTCTTTGATAAATCTGCATAGACACTGAAATAAAACGAGGTTAATTAACATTCTCACAAAAATCTAGCTTGTAATGATAAAGTATTAAAGTAAACAAGATACTAAAAATAAACATG
>SNQJ01S0224854.1:0-14744 GCA_010110895.2 Picea sitchensis
TGTCTAAGTATTTAAGGTCGTCGACTCCTCCTACCATGTTATCCCCAATTTTCACTTCATTGGGAGTTTTCAACATTACTATACTTAGCTTTTCCTGAGTGTGTTGCACGCCCTATGTAATCCCTCATATTGATCTATTTCTTGCTTTGTTTTTGGCTCCAGGCCCTACTACATGGATTCCATGGCTGGTTCTGCTTCTTGTGGCCCTTTTCCCTTGGACACGTCGAATTCCATCCGCTCGACATCCTCTACCAACTGTTCGAGATCCTGTGTGGATTCTTGCTCCACCTCCACATGTAGTGTGTTTTGCTCGTATTTTAGTGTGTGGATTTCATCCACATACACCAGAGTCGTCATCTCACTTGTTCTACCTTGTGGTCCCCATGTGCTACTTTGGGTGCTTTGTCTAGTTCTGCTTAGTTCTCCAACCCGTGGTGGTGCCATGGTGTTTAAATTCAACCGAAAATCTCTCAATTTGACAGGTAGTAGCGCAATTCCACACTCTATCATTCTTCTTCTCGACTCGATGTTTTCCTCCTTAGAAAAAATCACAATGGGTCAGTTTCCCCCCCTCTTTCTGACTTTATAGCGTGTCGAGGAAATGACAATTGCCTGCTTCTTGTGGCCTTTTTCCCTTGGACACGTCAAATTCTGTCCGCTCGACATCCTCTACCAACTGTTCGGGATCCTGTGTGGATTCTTGCTCCACCTCCACATGTAGTGTGTTTTGCTCGTATTTTAGTGTGTGGATTTCATCCACATACACCACAGTCGTCATCTCACTTGTTCTACCTTGTGGTCCCCATGTGCTACTTTGGGTGCTTTGTCTAGTTCTGCTTAGTTCTCCAACCCGTGGTGGTGCCATGGTGTTTAAATTCAACCGAAAATCTCTCAATTTGACAGGTAGTAGCGCAATTCCACACTCTATCATTCTTCTTCTCGAATTGATGTTTTCCTCCTTAGAAAATCACAATGGGTCGGGCTTCCCTCTTCTCGACTTTTTATATGCACGAGGAACAATTGCATCACACTAATACTTGTCACTTTTTCCCCTTTTTGTTATGTTTCTTGCACATGATGCCTTTTTACCCGTTAACCATTCTTTTGCACGTCATATTTTTCGAACCCTTTGTTTTCTAAAGAACCCGCTCCATCTACCTAGTCCTATTCTCACAAGTCTCCATATTCTTATGTGTTTTTTTCAGAACTCTTACTCTAGTAACTTCCTGGCACTAGGAGGTAGACTGTCCCTATACAACTCGGCTCCACCCCCATTGATCATCCCTTTGAGTTCTATGCCTCTTAAGTCTTTCAATTGTACAAATCCTCCATCTCGGTGGTAGTTTCACTCATATGGTCCCAACCAATGCATTCTGAATTTCCCGGGTGATGGAGAAATTTACTTTCATACACCAAGACTAGGTTTCCTTCCTCGAAAATCTTCCTTTTTATATGTCTTTCATGACAAGATTTGTCCCTCGCTTTCTACACTTCTTGGTGAAACCATACTGTAGTCTTATCTTCTTCCATCACTCATCAATTGACTTATCCTCTTGTATTTCATACTTCATTCTATCTTCATGTTAGTGATTGTTAATATCGTAAGTAAACTAGGTACCAAAATTCTAATGGCACCACAACCTATTGTCCATACACCAATCTGAAATGTGTCTTTGCCCTATCAACTTTTTTCATTTAGTCTTGCATTCCCATAATACTATTGGTATCTTCTGTAAGTACCAATCATCCCCTCAAGGATATGCATCTTTACAGCATTCTATAGGATCTTATTAAAGGCTTCCAGTATCGCTTTCATTTTCTTGAGGGTGATATGGTGTACTCTTTGATGATAGACTTCAAACTCCTTGGTCATATTAATAGTATTATTAATGAACAGTGTCTGGTCACTCATCAAAATATTTGGGCATCCAAATCTAGCCATCACTTTCTCAAATAGGAAGTATGATGTTGCTTCTGCGCTGCAATCTTTGACTAGTGCTACTTCTTTCCATCTCAAGCAAATACCTCATAGTATCGATACATACCTTACATCACCCATTTGTCAGGATTAATTGGTCCTACAAAAATCTATTTCCCATTTGTCTAATACTTTCTGTTACTTGTGGTCTCAGGGGGCATCTCGTCCTGTCTATTAAGTTTTCCAACCATCTAACATACATCACATTTATGACAATAATCCTTGTATCTCTCAGAATGGTCGCATCTCAGTCCGAGCAATACCTTCTATGTGGTATATTTTTCCCCATAATGTCCTCCACCTATTCCCTCATGGGTCTCTGCTAAAATACTAGGTCTTTCATATGTTCTAGTACTCCATCTTCTCAAGATATTGTGTACTCCTAGTTTGTATAAATGAACTGCAATCAATTGATAATATTCAACTCGGACTACCATATTTTTCTTCACAAGAATGTTGAACTCTTGTATGCTGTCTCATCATATTGAGTTCATCTACGTAGACTGTGTACAATGGAAGTTGTCCCTTCAAATCTATAGGTTCTTTTCTCCATTGGTGACTTTAACAGGTGATCATGTCTGACTAACTTCCCCGGGTTTGACTATCACTAGCAAAATATTGAAACAACAAGAACCATCTACAAATTATCCCCCAACATTGGATTATTGACTAGGTATCTTAGCGTAGAATGGTCTCATGAACATTTTAAAGTGTTTCCTAAGTAGGTAGTGTCTGAATTTATGTAGTGTATATACCATTGCTAAGCCTTCCTTTTCCATAGTATTGTAGTTCCTAATCACAATTTTATTCTTTCAAATGATATAGGATGGTCTAACTCTCCCGCTCGGTCAGACAGAATATTCAAGAACTATGATGATGCATCTACATGCACATGGTA
Organism: Picea sitchensis; assembly: GCA_010110895.2. Taxonomy (NCBI): domain Eukaryota; kingdom Viridiplantae; phylum Streptophyta; class Pinopsida; order Pinales; family Pinaceae; genus Picea; species Picea sitchensis. Next base: position 2,877 of record SNQJ01S0224854.1, read on the forward strand.
GCTGTATTTTCCCAACTGGGAATACAGGCATTCTCTTTAGTGTGTCCAATCCTTGTTGACAGTTCTTAGTCCAGTGAAATTTATTATCTTTCCTCAACATTTTATCCATTGGCACAATGATCCGTGCATACCCTTTTATAAATTTACTATAGTATCCCGGTGTCCCAATGTTGGTCCTTAACCGACGCATCATTTCTCGTGTGGTAGATTAACACCATCGCAATCTTGGCAAGGGACTTTACTAGCAAGTCTTATTTGCACATTATATGGCCTGGGTCAGTATTCCAAAAGGTGTACCAAAGATGCACTTTGGATATTTAATGATATCTGACACTGTCTGTATCTTTCCAACATTAGCCTTAATACCTCTACATGGTCTTTCTCTAAACAATCAGAGGGTTGTCCAATCATCCGTGACATAACCTCTAAAACTCCCGGTGGATGAATTCTTGAATGTAGCTATGAATACTCTTGAGAATATTGTTGGCTCATTCTTCAATCCAAAAGGCACAACTGTGTATCAGAAATCTATTTTGTGGTAAAAGTGGTCTTGTACCTATATTTTTGGGCTATCTTGATTTGATGGTAGCTTGAGAATCCATCTATGAATGAATATGTTTCCTCGGTCACTTCACATTATCTAATACTCATCTGCAGTGTAGGGTCATGTAGTAAATCATCATTCAAATTCCTCAAGTCAAAACGTATTCTTATCCCTCCCTACTTCTTCTCCCCGAACTACCATAGGGCTTGCCCATTCAGATTCATCCACTGGTTCTATGATTCCAACCCATCCAACATCTTTGAATAATTTCATTATATATTGGGTTCATTTATATGGTCATTGTCCGACCGATCTAGCCTCAGATTTGAGAGGTATATTCATCTCTCCTAAATTTCATGCCTTCATATTTGTAAAGGTTGTTGGAGCAGTCACTATATTCAGTAACTTTGTTATGATTTCTACCGCTTGCTCATCCCATTAGTCTCCAATGATAGCCATTTTGGGATTCTTAGATGTCCCAATGTTGATTTTCTTCACCTTAATCGACAACAAATCACTTCTCATTCTAGAGGTGGACCTTCCACCCCCCCTTTCACTTTCAAATTCTATAATCTGAATGTTGCGCAAATCATCTTCATATGGTGCTTCTTCCCGCACATGGTAACATGAACAGTTCTTCAAGGTCTTGTTCCACTGCTGATATTCTCACAAGGTCTCAATCCACATGGTTCCTTTCTTAATGAATATCACCCTCCACTTTAGTTTAAGGATAAACTATACATGCTTCTCATGTCTAAACATAAAGTGACTAAAAATCCGCTGTAACACTATCCATTCTCAGAAGTACTTTCTACGTAGCCTCGGTCTATATACAAATTTTCCGAATCCTCCAGCAGAAGGAATAAAGGGATGAGGCCCCATCCGGTGGTGTCATTTTCCATAGTTATCTACACTTCTCCAAGTGTTCTTTTCGTTCCCCATCTATCATACCCTCTCTACAATTGAATTTTTTCCTTGTTCTCGCTAATCAAACTGATGCATAGTAATTGCTTTCACATTGGGAAGGTTGGATGGATGGAAGATGGATGGACGGATGGATGGACAGCAGGATGGACGATGGATGGAATGGAGGATGGATTAATGGAGGAATGGAATGGATGGATGGAATGGATGGATGGATGGATGGAGGAATGGAATGGAGGATGGATGGAGGACGAAGAGTGGATGGATGGACAGGGAGGAAGGAATGGATGGATGGATGGATGGAGGGAATGGATGGAGGAAGGAGGAAGGAGGATGGACAGAAAAGGACGGATGGATGGATGGAGGAAGGAATGGATGGATGGATGGATGGGGAAAGGATGGAGGGAGGATGGAAGTGGATGGATGGAGTGGATGGATGGAGGATGAATGAGGAGTGGATGGATGGACGGAGGATGGATGAAGGACGGACGGATGGATGGACGGATGGACGGAGGAAGGATGGAAGGAATGGAGGAGCCAGGAAGGACGGATGGACGGATGGAGGATGGATGGAAGGAATGGATGGAGGATGGATGGAATGGAGGAATGGAATTGGATGGAGGAAGAGGAATGGATGGAATGGATGGAATGGATGGATGGAATGGATGGATGGAAATGGACGGATGGAATGGAAGGATGGATGGATGGATGGATGGAGGACGGATGGATGGATGGATGGAGGCAGATAGATGGATGGATGGATGGAGGAGCTGGATGGATGGATGGATGGACCGGATGGATGGAATGGATGGATGGAATGGGGTTTTACATCGTACGATCCTTCCTATTTACCATTCTCCCCACATCGCTCTTCTCTCCAACCGACTGCGACCCAACACCGAAAGAGGAAGCAAATGGCTCAAGTGACTTTTATGTTTTTAAATCAACATTTTGTGTGTGTTTGCAGGTATTGAAGAAAGAGAAGGGAAACATATTCATAATTTTGTCATAGAGAAGGAGGAGACAACATTGTCTCATGATGGTGATAAATACCTAGATCACTTTTTATTAAGTGATGCAGAGATGGAGGAGAATTTGCAGGAACTTGCCGTTGCAGAGAAAAAGGAAGAGGGTGAAGGAAAACAATCTGATATAGTGCTCACTAGGTTTGATGAAGAATTGAAGATTCTTGAGGACTCATTGATCAATCCAAGGATTGATAAAGAGGATTGCATTACAGTTGTAGGTACAAAGTGTTCAAGAATGCTTAATTGCAACATTGAAGAGGAGAAAGTTGAAGATTTGATTCAATATGATTTTGGGGAGAAGAGTGGAGTGCCTGACGGTAGAGGCATGGATGAATAAGTAATGCAACAACTAATCAACAACAACATCAACATCAACATCAACAAATTTTAGCAACAAGTTTGCATCAATATGTACCAGTTAGAGGATAGAATGGACATGAAAATTGAATAAATGAGGATGATGATGGTGAAGGTGTCTCAAATAAGACATGATGAAGAAAGGAAGATTTACATTAGTAGATAAAATGTACAGTTGCAGGAAGAAACAATTCAGTAGGACAACGAGGCAAGTAAGAAGCAACATAAAGTGTGGGATCCATGAGGACTTCAACAATTGGAACTCATGATTAGGAGATCATGAACACTTTTTGTTCCTTCGGATTTTGATGCAGGAGAATATTTCCTCCAAAAACAACCTTGTTTGGATAGACCTAAGGGGGTCTAGAATTATTTGTATTTTCCTATGTTTCGTTTGAATTATAGAAGAATTCTATAGGATAGGGTTTGTTTAATTGAGTGTAATCAGATCTGCCTATGATAGCAGATCTCGATAAAGGTGAGGCTTAGAAGATATTTTAGGGATTCTTGAGTAATTTTTGGATCCTTGAGGGATCTTAGGATGTAAATTAGAATTTGAAATGAAATTGGTTTCAATCCTGTTTGTATATATTCATTGCAAGCCTACGAGCATTAAAAGAGAGAGAAATGATAGAGAGGTCGAGTGTAGCAAAGGCCAAGAGGAAGGAAATATTAATGTAAATTAGGCTAGAGAGGCGAGAAGGGCTTGTACAAATAATATATAGATTCATTAATAGAATCATCTCTGTGTTTTGTGGGATCTTTGCATAAATGTGAAATCAAGCATCTTCCATTGAATCGATATTTGTGACTACAGTCTAGATTGGAATTAACTAAGTCATGTATGTGCAGGTGATACGAGTGTGAATACAGTGGATAAGGAATCAAATCTAATTCCTTAAGAGCTAATGCATAAAAACCTCTTTACCAGTTGAAAGAGTTGAGGACCGTTGATCGTTGATCAAGCGTAGAGATCAATGATCTTGATTAATCGTTGAACGATTGGGGAAGCAGTCGTATGGAGAATGCAGAGTTAGATCCGAGCCGTCATATTTTAATTGAGGTCCATAGTGATAGTAGATCCTTATAGGAGCAAGAGAGTGCAATATAAGTTAAGTGGAGAGACTCTGATATTCCGATATCCGACAAACCAGACCAAATGATATAGTAGCTCATGACTGGATCAGCCGGTAAGCATCAGATCGAGACAGTAAGTGTGCATGAAGTCTTGAAAGTTGACATTCCAATGTCCAATACATGTGGCAATCATCCTCTAAAGGGGAACATCAACAGTGATATGAAGTGGAGTGGAAGTGTGGCAAAGATGAGATCTAATCATCTAATCAAACAACAGATCAATGATCCATAGGAGATCGGATCGAAGAAAGAGCCGGGGAGTTAACTTATCGAATCAGACATAGAGAGGACTTAAGTGAAAAGAGAAGTCTAATGATCTGACACCAACATATGTCAGCACATGCATGCATCCACTTAGAAGGTGACACATGGACCATAAATAAGATGAAACGTGTCAGTTTCCATTCAACAATTGGAGCGTGAAAACATCACATATCAAGGTGACACATGGAAGGCTAATCAATATCGACACTTCGATAGATACACATGGTTGAGTGAATTCATACCAGATAGGGAATTGTTTTCATATCAGGTTCATGTTGTATCACAACATCTGACATCCTGGTGATCGAAAGGAAATCTGATCGTCTGTTTAAATGATAAATCAAGGGGGTGTGTTGATCGAGGGGGTTGAATCCACTCACAAGATAATGTGTTGGACCAGGACTCATTCAAGGAATGAGTCCAAAGGATAAACATTTCCATGGGTCCGACATCTATGCCCATGGTTCCAACACGTGATCATATAGGAGATAAAAGTCAAGGAGTTAGCGTTTAAGTGGATAAGCGCCAAGTCATAGCCATGGTCACAAGTGAATGAGTGCATAAGGTTTAAGAGTTCAAAACATAAGCGCAGGGTTTCGAGTCATTGATCACATGGAATAAAGAAGATTTAGTGCCTGAAAATTAGGTGCTCATGATTGTCTTCAGAGGTCCTAAATCCCTTTATCTCAACAACATGAACCAAACCCGCCATCGAGGCCCAATTAGACTCTACAACGTTTAATGGTGGAATGGTTCTCAAGATTTTGTGATCTGGCCAAATAATCGATGGGATTTATGTTTTCTAGTGCGATCTTCTCCTAAGTTCGAACGTTCTCTTTTTGTATTTTCTCTTATAGGTGGGACTGATACAAGATAAAAATCTGGTATAAACCAACTGGGTAACAAAGTGCAAAAAATTAACTACTGGAGAAGGCTGAGCTTGGGATAACCCTTTCACTCTAGCATGAAGACAATGATTCTCTAGCACATGCCTAGTACTAATACATTAACCTGCTGGTGTTCCAATTGTTGGCTGAGATATAATTTATCAGAAGAAAAAATTCATCCAATAAACGATGGTAAGAAAAATAGTTTCCTTAACTCTAATCATCAATCTCATATTAACACAATGATTTAATTTCATCATTAAAGATAAGAACTATAAAACATTGAATCAAATAACTTATCAATAGTTTCAAAAGTTCTTACTCATTACAACATCCATTCATGTGATAAAATCAGAAAGAGTTCCTCTTCATATCCAATCATACACGCTTTTGATAAAAACACAAACTTGTCTCTGGTCCTAAACATGACTTCTCAATTAAGGAAGCTATGAAATAGTTCTTTACAAATCCAAAAATGAGGGTCTTTGCAACAACCATCGACCTTTGCTAATAGGTTGATCCCTTCAAAGAGTCATCAAATGATCTCACTTGAGTGGATGAATCTTCTCGTACTTCAATCACTTGATGAAGAGATCCTCGCATGTGTTAGCATACAAGAATCTATGTTGTTCCATTTGGGCCGAGAGAATCTCTCTTATCTCTACTGCTCGTGCCCAATACTTGACTATTCTGGCACTTAACTGTTGCAACATGTCTCGAGCTTTGATTGAGTGCTCCATGAACTGCTACACCTATCCTAGCACCATGTCTGCCACCTTTGCTATTTCAGTAGCCCATGATGAGTCTTGTTCGACATGTGATTTGACTATGTTGCGCAAGTTGACAAAGTCATCAGGTGTGCCGAATTCGGGGAGGCTAATGTCTCTCATTGCCCGGTTGATATTGGTCCATCTATTTTTTCACTCGGCCCATTTCTCTTGGATTTCCCCATGAAGTTCTTGAGCCATTTTCCCCCAATATTCGACTGATTTCTTTATGCAACTGAGGTTGCTTTCCTTTAGCACACGGATTCCATGCTCTTCAACATCTCGGCCCTGTTGAACTGCACTGATCTAGTCGATCCTTTCCATAGCTTGGTGTGATTTCTTGTACCACCTATCCATAACCTTACACGTGGCCAGTTCCATGAGGGTGTCTTATTGAAGCTCGACTATCCGTGTAGTGAATAGGTGTCATTCATCTGTAAATCTACTGTAGGCCTCCTGGAATTTTCTCCTTAGGAACATCGTGGCTTGTGTGGTGTCCTAGTAATATTTCTCCAAGTGGCACAAATGTTACAATTCCTTCAGAGTAGCAACCAACTCCTCTTCATCCCTTTTCACTTTGTCCAAGGTGGCATCTGTGATTACCATCCCTGCACTGATAAGTTTAGATGTCTTGGCATGCTCTGTGTTGATCTGATTTTCCTCTGTGGTGATGAGTATGGAGCGATCTAGAGTGATCCTCCTCTTCTTGGTGGTTCTCTACATTTTAGCTTTCCTTTTCTGGTCATAAGTGATGGCATGTATGTTAATGACTTCATCCACAGGTTCGGGGATTTTCTTATCTCCCCAGGTGAGAATATTTCCCAGGCTCTTGATGGTATATATTTGTTCAAGACTGAGTTCTTGAAATTCCTCCATGTGTTCCAAAGGTCCGACTTATGTTTATTTCTCATTGGGAAGTTGAGTACCGATTGAAATCGAGGCATCGAGGGTAAGCTCGGTACTTACTTGATAGTCATCCGTTGAGATGCCGATTTCCTGCTATGGAGTTTCTCCCTTTTGTTCACCTGACCCTGGCTCGTCCATTAGACTATCCTTTTGAGTTTCCAGCACATTGAGTGGTTCAGTTTCTAAGACACTTTCGACCTCCTGGTCATTCTATGAAGGGATCTGAATTTGAGCACCGGGAGATGGGTAAGATGTATTCTCTGGCTCCTTTTCCTCTCTGATCTGTACATGAGTCATCAGGGATACCTACGATATTTCTTCATCATCATAGATATTTATCAATTCGTGGAGGGGGTTTGGTGCACTTGTTATCCCTGATGTTGCTACTATCTCCGACTGAGCTGGAACATTCCCTGGTGATCCAGCCTATGGTGTTGTAACTTCAGGGTTATCTACCTCGATGATTTCATCAATTTCTATTAGCTCAGGACCTCTTGGACCTACCTGAATTTAATCTTGGTTGTCGACAAGGGATCCTATCATTCCTATGAGGTCTGGGTAGTCTTGCAATTGATCAATTACTCACTGCGCCTATTCTATCATGAGAAATCCCCTTTCCCCTGCGTTCTATGTCATAGGGAAACCTATATCCTACACCGGGGCCACCAGGGGGACCTCTCTTGCTTCGAGTGCTCTGATTTCTTCTGTAGCTCTGAGGGCCTCTTGAGATGATTTATTTATGGCCATCCTCTATTCATCCATGCTCATGGATTTGAACCTGGTCATTTTGGGGTCAACCATCCTTTCTACCACCTCGTCCCAGTCCTAGGCATTCTTTGTGAAGACTTCATCTTCAAATTTTTCATGGGCGCATGACTAGCAGGACGACACTTGTGAAGTGTGTTGCAAGACCAGGCCCTTTGGATCATGCTTACAGAATTGACCTGTTTGGAACCTGAACTCGAGCTGGCTCATCCCTTCTTATTTAGCTTGAGATGTGTCTTTCACTAAGTAGAAACCTACATGGAAACCATAGGGGATGAATGCCCACTTCTTGTCCTTGACCAGGGTGGTGTTGTAGCCTTGTAGGATGGTCTGGCATCATATTTATCCTACTACAAGATGGTCCAGGACATGAACTGGTAGGAGATGTGGCACTCCAGTGGCCCCGAACACCTTGATGTAGGTGTCATGCTCATCCAAGTACCAGTGGCCTACCTTTGATATCATCTTCTTGGCCGCAACCTATAGTCTCGGGCATTTTTTCTTAAAACGAATGAAAAACATTCGTGCGATGAATTCATCGCAAATGAGGGAGTAAGATTTTTTATACCTTTTTCCCATAGCACGCTGAAATAGACGTGGACCAGGAGCTCTGCGACATGCCAACTCAGATTCATGCTGACGAAGATGTTTCGAGTGCACATGACATCAAGTAGATATGAGGCCATGTAGAAAGTGGGTGTCTCTCCTTCCTTCGACGTCTGAGCTTGTTGTATGCATATTCTTAGTTTTTTAGAAATTATCGCTCCCCAGTTGAAACCGCTCCTAGAGATTGGCACTGTATAAGCTAAGGGAATCCATGCCTCTAAAAATCTGGAGCATTCCTTCTATCCATATAATCAACAGATGAGATCCATCAAATAGATATATGTCTCTATTAAGTTGTCCGTATGGTACTAGCCAGTGATCCGATTGGTGTATTTCTTATCTTCTCTCCACCATGAGGCCATCACTCGGCTGGTGTCCTGGCACTCGTAAAACTTCACGACGAAATATGTATTCAACCACTCTTCGGGGTCCCCGAGTTTGTAGTATTTCTGGACCTCTACCGGAAGGAATACCTCGACACACCCCCCATTGTCATCATTGATTAAACACTTCTGTGTGTCTGTGTGGTCGATGAACCACTTCAGGAGTTCTATACATGGGAAAACATGGGTTTTTCTTGCCACCATATGCAGGTACAACCGTCGGATGTTAGGAAACACCTCGTCCTCGAGATCTCTCACATTTGGATCATTGTATTGGATACATTTCGAGTATTCCTCCTGAATGGTATTTTTAAAGAGCTCTCCCCAATGTGGGAGTGTCATATTGGACCCTGTGCTTGCCTCTGTATCTCCAAATGCTGGAGGCTGGATGAAAACCTTCTTTGTCACTGTCTTAATGACATGCTCCAGTCTCGATGTGTATTCCAATTGTTTTGCAACCCCTGGAGAGGAGCCTTCACCTACCTCTGGTTCTTTCAACTTCGGTTCCCTTGACGATTGTCTGGTGGTCGACTTTCTTGGCGAAATTGTTCCTGCAATTCAAAACAAATTTTTGGAGACTTTGTAAAGAACAAAACTAGATAAAAAATATATGAAATGTAACCATGTAAAATCCACAGACTTGGATACATACCTGTAAAACTTGCTAAACTTGGTTATTTTGATACTCATGGGATCTCTGTAGCTTTGGAATTGCTCTTCTTGATTCTTTGGATGCTTTGAGTCTCCTTGCATGCAGAATGATTTCATTTATGACTCAGGATAATTTAAACTAGGGAAGAACTTATCGTGTTGCATCAACCATTCAATTCGGGTGATGAGTGAAATTTAAACAGATCTGTCGCCGAATCAGTGATTTTTAAACGACCTCTTTGATTGGCGCATGAGGTAGCAAATAATGTGGGATTTGATATTAATTATCCCCTTAAATGCTCAAAATCCGATCGTATATAATGCTAAAACGTTCCATCGTGTCTCTCTCTCAGTGGGTGGATCGGGGATCGGGGATGTGCTATGAAAGTTTTTGTTGATTTCCTTCTGCAAAAGCTTTCAACGCCAATCAATATCAACATACAATGTTGTCATGGAAAAGATGACTCGGAGGTGTGACTCAGACCTAGGGAACCAAACATGACTCTGGGAAAAACTAGACCGTACAGTTCTCCAATCTGGTAAAGACATGTGGCGTTGAAGGCCGATGGCTTGATTAGCGTGTATTAATCGAAGTCAGGAATTTCCTTAAGTTATTAATTCTAAGATAAACCTTGGCTCGCTAATGCTGAAAAAGTATCCAGGGTCTGTGATCAGTGATAAACCTATCAAGTGCTTTCTTCGGGTTAGCTTCCTCGAAAAAGTCCCGATGCTGAAAATGCATCGGGAATTGACAATCGGGAATAACTTTTAACGTGGTCAGAATATTTGTTGCAATATTTTTAGGTTTTTCCCCGATTCCGATACATGCATTGGGCATTGGTGATCGATGATGTTTTTTTTTTGTTTGTTCTTTGTTAACGCCTATTCCTATCATCTTTTACCAGTGCTGAAGGGGATCGGCTATCAGCGATATCCTTATGTAGTATTTGTCGTAAAACAAAAAATTAATTTTGCCAATACCAATGAAGATCAGTGTTCAATGACTGAGGTTTCCTGACTGGTTCTTTTCCATATTTGTATTTCTTTCGATTTCAAATTTGAGCGTATCGGGTGAAGTGTCTTGGCTGTTGATTCTTTATTTAGGTGTTAAGCTCTTTTAAGTCACGGGGTTTCATAAAATCAAACAAACCCGAATAGATGATGAGAGCCATGATAATAAGAAAAGATGTAAACAGTTCTCATAATGACGTCAAATCAGATAGTGAAAAGATCAAGTGGTACCCAAAAAGTAAAAAATTGACATAGGCTTTTTAGGGTGTGTTGAGTGCTCAACAAACTGGTGCGAAAAAATAGTTGCAGGATTTGCTAGTCAAGAAGGATTGGGTCTGAATAAAATCGAGAGAAACTCAATATTGGAGCTGTGCAAAGTTTTATTATATTTATGCACCTTTGGGAATTAAAGGCCAGGAAGTCATAAAAAACACAAGGCACTATATACATCTAGAATTTTCTATGATCTTAACCAAGCATGTCCCAAAAATAACTTTCCATCCCAATTCATCAACAAAGTTATCAATGATTATGACGACCATGAGATCCTCTCTTTAATGGAAGGGTCCTCTAGGTGTATTAAAATATATATTTGTCAATGGGATCAATGCAAGATCACTTTTACCACCCTTTGGGGGAATTTCACATGTCGTATTATTCCATTTAGACTAAAAAAGATTAGAGCCACATTTCAGCATGACATGTCCTATGTGTTCCATGAATTACTTCACATCATTATAGCTTGTTTTTTCAACCTTGTAGCTCGATCAAAGAATCGAGTCATCAACAACCCCCCCAAGTTCGTTCCACAACTTGGGGTCCCCTCCTTCCTTGATTTATATTTGATCTCATTTCTGTAAGTTTTAAACCTGTGAAGTAAAGCAATTCATATAGATTCTTAAGCAAAACATAATTTAATCAATGGCTCATTCACATAGTACACAGAGATTTATACCGGAAACCCTCAACCAGGAAAACCTTTCTTATATTCATTATCTTGAATTTCACCATTCACTATACAAAATATACAATGTTTTTAGGTATTCCATAGATACCAAAACCCTAATCCCTAAAATCGAGATTGTTTTTAGTAAACCGTTAAAAATAGCAAAATCCACTAAAAATAGCAAAAACCGACCAAAAAAAAAATTCGAGGCGCTGCCCCAAACGTTGTGCGTAACCAGGGGGGAATACCTACCCCCCCTGGGACCCCCCTAGGAAAGCACCTGGCGCACACGTCACAAACAAAGAACTACTACGAGGGATCACCAGATGCAGTTGTCATATCTGACGTGCCCACACACACACATGCAAAGAATATAACACATACCCAACATTCTCCCACTTGTTGTTTTCTTTTAATCTAGGGGTCCAGGGGATTATATAGTCAATAATCTAGGGAAACAATGCCCATTGTTACTCTACACCAGGAGAACTTTTCTATGCTCACAGACTTTGTCAATGAATCTGCAACTTTCTTCAAAGTGTCAACCTTTTCCAGCAACACCTTATTTTCCTCAACCATGTCTCTCACAAAGTGATACTGAACATCAATATGCTTTGTATTCGAATGATAAGCTGGGTTATTTGCCAGGAAGATTGCAATCTGACTGTCACAATCTAATCTCACTGCTTGTT
>SNQJ01S0224854.1:14754-28556 GCA_010110895.2 Picea sitchensis
ACCCCATCCTCAGTTGGACTAACATAATATTCTTCTCGGTGGTGGTTCTGTATAACTGGTTAATTTACTCCAGGTCTAAACAAGTGGGTTCTACAAACCTTTCTCCTTTTGATGGATCCAATGGCGCAATGACTCTGTACTTTCCTGACTCGAAATTAATCTTCCTCATCTTTATATTGATTATGGCCTGATTATCAAAATCCAAATCCAAGCCAAGCAATGCTGGATAAGGTGTTGTACCATCCACAATTTCTATCACTTCGAAATCGACTGTAGTGCGCACTCCATCCAGATCTACTGTCACACCTTTTAACCTTCCAATTGGAAGAACCCTGTGTTGATTTGCTAGTTTCAGCTGAATGGGTGAATACCCTAATGTGGGCTCTGCCATACATTTTCATGTCTTCTTGGGTAGTACATTTAATTCAGAGCCTAAATCTAGTATGATATCCCCCATGTTTAAATTTGCAATGTTGGCGTTCAATTTGAATTATCTACTTGTTCTCCTCCTCATATGCAAGTGATTAACTATTTTCTGTTTGAGCTTTCCCTTTACTTTTGTGCTGCATATTTCTACCATATTTTGTAACACTCTAACAGATGATGGATCATTTAGTAGTTTAACACATGATTACAAAAAATCCTTTATGGTACTTACTTGTCCTATATGTTGTGCTTCATTAGTGTGATCCAGTGATGAAGGCATCTCGTACGTTGGTATGTATTGAGTATACTATGTAGTTGATGTGGATGCAATGTCCGGCTTCAAGAATTATTTTCTGGCTTGCTTGAATTCTCCTTTTCGTTTTGCGCATCAGACTGCTTCTATGGTTCAACGTTCTTCTTTACCCATTGGTGTTTTGTTGGATCTTGTCTTACTGTGTCATCTCCTGTCTTTTCTCCTTCACATGTAACTATGTTGATATTTATTCCATCATCCATTGCTTTTGCAGAAATCCATTGAACATTCTGATTGTTCTGATTTATTTTTTCCTAGATCTTTCCCAATAGTGTCAGACATTCTTCTGTGTCATGATAAGATTGCATGACAATACATACATGTCGCAGGTGGAAGTGGACATTATCTTGCATAGTGTCCTAGTTTTTGACAGTTATGGCATACCATCAGTCCTCTGCCTCTTCCAAATCCTCCTCTACCTCGTCCTCCACCTCTGTAGCCAGCTTGATCTCCTCGCGGTGCGTTGTACCATGGCACCTGTTTATACTGCACAATATTATACTGTGGCTGCGTGGTATTGTATTGCGGCTGTGAAATGTTATATTGTTGCGGCGCAATGATATATGGGGCTAGTGCTTGGTTGAAATGTGGCGCAAATTTCCCTGCCATCATTTCCTCCTGCACCCTATAGGTGTCTGATGTTATTTCCCTCATTAACTCCATTGTCTTGCAATCTTTGTCATCATGGCTTACTGACTTGAAAAATTTGTAATATGAACTCTTAGGAACTGTTTGGTATTTATGCATCATTGGGCAGTGATATGGATCATTCCCTTGTGTCTTACAAATCTCACACCATAGTCCTCTTGATGGAAAAGGGTTTGGCAGTCTCGTTTCCATGTACTGCGCGAATGTTGGGAATTTATTCTTGTGGTGTCCTTCTATCCTACATGTGGTACACCAAACAACTTCTCTTTTATCCTTACCCCTATTCTAGTTTAATTGAAATGTTATATTCTTTAGGTCTACCTTGAGCTCCTCTATTGTTGGATCCATTTTTTGATATTGGTTTTCTTCTAGTTGCAAAGCTACCTGTAGGGACTTTGCCTGGGTCTAAAACTTCTGTTGTATTAAGGGGTATTTCAAATGTGGTAGTAGTGAATTGAAAAACATATGCCTTTGATGCATATCTGTCATGACATACTTAAGCTTTCCCTTCAATCGTTTGAATCTCTGGTCTATCTCCTAGATAAATTATCCCCATTTCTGCCTGATCTCTATCATCTCATTCATGTATTGATCCTCTGAGCTAGGCTTCTAGAATTAATTTATCAACAACTTCTTGATATCCACAATCATTATGGTTGTTCCCGGTGGACTATTTGGAGTTCATCTCATATACCAATTCAATGCGCGGTCTCTTAACATGATGGCTAACTACACAAGTTTAGTATCCTCATCTGTGATCTATTTTGCTTCCCAGATATTTTCACAGATGAACAAGTTTTTCTCAGGGTCCTCCGATGCCTCTCCCTTAAATTATGGTAACCTGATGGTGGGATCATGTCCTACCATCTTGAATGATGAACTACTACCTCTGCGTGGTGTAGATCCTTGACTAGTGCTTCCTGAACTGGCTCCCCCAGTCGTTTATCCCCGTGTAGATGTACTTCATGCTGCAATTATTCCATTGAAATTTGGTTGTCTAAAAATGGTGTATTAGTCACACATGGGTTTATGGGTTCCACACTGAAACTGATATGGATATAAGTTATGCCTCCATTTCTTGCTCTTGGACCTCTTTCCTTCCTTTCGTATGTTGCACACAATATTTCCTCAATCTACTCCACAACCCAAAGATCCTCTACCTCTTCTTCATCACTTTCCAAGCCTTCCCTCACGGCTATGGCTCTCTTCTTATTGTTTATCTTATATTGGTAGGGTACTCCACTACGCGTTCTTCCAGATGTTTCCATGATCTGCTTGATATGGTCTTCCTCCATCATGATTGGGTCCAAGGCCTGTTCCTTCTTTGCTTTATCCATCTCTTCCTCCATTTCTCCATCTCTTTTCAGTGCTTCCCCCCTTCCCCCATGCACGCAGTGAAGTTTAGCTGTCTGGGGACATTTCCATTACCTTTGTTATACAATAACATCTCAATGTACGTGTACAATGATATGATATACCTACCTTGAGGTCCCTTCAGGAACTCTTGCTATGTTTTGGTGTAAGACTTCACAATATCTACTACAAATTTTGTGATAAATTCGGAAACAATGTTGTCTAACTAGAAATCAACTACACGTGTAAACTTATTGTCAGCTTGTTGTAACTATGTGATCTTAGCAAGATTCCATTCTAGCTGTCTGATTCGATTTGTAGGGTGGTTTTATTTCAACCTCAATATCCACTCCTACAACACGTGTGGGAAATAAAAAAAATACTTCATGAAAGTCACTAAATACATATTTGTATAGATATTTGTGCGGTGTTAACTTTGGGTTTCTGTTATCTTTCTGCGCAAACTCCAGATCCTTTGTTTTCAACCAACTCTCGATCTCCTCCTTAGTTGGGTTCCACGGTCTCAACATCCCCTTTTAAATTCTCATTCTTTTAACATTGTGTCATCAGATCTTCATGACTCTCCAACAAATCTCATTCACTCAATCCCTTTTTGTTCCAATTGACAATAGAACCATTTGTTTTTTATCACTTTATCTACTTTGATATTAATTTAATGTCATAAGTTGACCCAGGTTCATATTTGAACCATCTTCCAACAAAGACCTTTAAAAATATCGACCCTCCTGGTAAACCAGAAGGAAACATAATACATAGGGTGCATTGTGCAGTCTCACCTGAGATAACCTTATGGGTGGCTGAAATGTTCAGATGCTTGCAGCTTGGGAATGAATGGGGATCTGTGATTAACCTCGGTGACCTTTTATCATTCACGATTTCATACATCTAGATTCATTACATTGTCATTCTTACTCATGCATGTGAAATATCAGAGCTAACTAATTCCTTCATTCATTTATCTAACATCTAATCATCAACATCAAAGAAAATACATAACATTCGGTCACACAATGTAGGTCTACCATGGTTTACCCCTCCTAGGCTACGTCCACAAAGATTTGGCTATTCTACTCTTTTATTATCTTTGATTCAACCAATAGCGCCACACACATTACAACTCTTCCTCAAAAGATGTTAAGATCTTACAATGAGGTGGACTAGGTCGCACCAATATCCTCAGCCTACGATCTAACCCTCAATATCTACCTTCATCCCTCTCCCCAACTCAACAACCTACAAAATTATATCGAAATTACAACAGTCAACTACTCCGAACCAGCCTAACAAAAAAAAACAACAACAACCACCACCACTTCTTACCTAGAACTCCTATGTATCTATTTATACATATCTCCGGCTTACCAACCATTACATTCTCTTACCAAAACCCTAACCCTTTCATGGCTAGGTATTCTTGCATGTGTTCCTCACATGCCTTCCTCTCTTGCATGCGATTTTTTTTTACACGTGCTGATCCTTCTGCATGCACATTCTCCTCCCACATCGTTCCTTTCCCTCCAACTGGACTGCACCCAACACTGAAAGAGGAAGCAAATGAGCCTAAGGAGCCTTATGTTTTTAAATCTAACATTTTGTGTATGTTTGCAGATATTGAAGAAAGAGAAGGGAAACATATTCATAATTTTGTCATAGAGAAGGAGGAGACAACATTGTCTCATGATGGTGATAAATACCTAGATCACTTTTTATTAAGTGATGCAGAGATGGAGGAGAATTTGCAGGAACTTGCCGTTGCAGAGAAAAAGGAAGAGGGTGAAGGAAAACAATCTGATATAGTGCTCACTAGGTTTGATGAAGAATTGAAGATTCTTGAGGACTCATTGATCAATCCAAGGATTGATAAAGAGGATTGCATTACAGTTGTAGGTACAAAGTGTTCAAGAATGCTTAATTGCAACATTGAAGAGGAGAAAGTTGAAGATTTGATTCAATATGATTTTGGGGAGAAGAGTGGAGTGCCTGACGGTAGAGGCATGGATGAATAAGTAATGCAACAACTAATCAACAACAACATCAACATCAACATCAACAAATTTCAGCAACAAGTTTGCATCAATATGTACCAGTTAGAGGATAGAATGGACATGAAAATTGAATAAATGAGGATGATGATGGTGAAGGTGTCTCAAATAAGACATGATGAAGAAAGGAAGATTTACATTAGTAGATAAAATGTACAGTTGCAGGAAGAAACAATTCAGTAGGACAACGAGGCAAGTAAGAAGCAACATAAAGTGTGGGATCCATGAGGACTTCAACAATTGGAACTCATGATTAGGAGATCATGAACACTTTTTGTTCCTTCGGATTTTGATGCAGGAGAATATTTCCTCCAAAAACAACCTTGTTTGGATAGACCTAAGGGGGTCTAGAATTATTTGTATTTTCCTATGTTTCGTTTGAATTATAGAAGAATTCTATAGGATAGGGTTTGTTTAATTGAGTGTAATCAGATCTGCCTATGATAGCAGATCTCGATAAAGGTGAGGCTTAGAAGATATTTTAGGGATTCTTGAGTAATTTTTGGATCCTTGAGGGATCTTAGGATGTAAATTAGAATTTGAAATGAAATTGGTTTCAATCCTGTTTGTATATATTCATTGCAAGCCTACGAGCATTAAAAGAGAGAGAAATGATAGAGAGGTCGAGTGTAGCAAAGGCCAAGAGGAAGGAAATATTAATGTAAATTAGGCTAGAGAGGCGAGAAGGGCTTGTACAAATAATATATAGATTCATTAATAGAATCATCTCTGTGTTTTGTGGGATCTTTGCATAAATGTGAAATCAAGCATCTTCCATTGAATCGATATTTGTGACTACAGTCTAGATTGGAATTAACTAAGTCATGTATGTGCAGGTGATACGAGTGTGAATACAGTGGATAAGGAATCAAATCTAATTCCTTAAGAGCTAATGCATAAAAACCTCTTTACCAGTTGAAAGAGTTGAGGACCGTTGATCGTTGATCAAGCGTAGAGATCAATGATCTTGATTAATCGTTGAACGATTGGGGAAGCAGTCGTATGGAGAATGCAGAGTTAGATCCGAGCCGTCATATTTTAATTGAGGTCCATAGTGATAGTAGATCCTTATAGGAGCAAGAGAGTGCAATATAAGTTAAGTGGAGAGACTCTGATATTCCGGTATCCGACAAACCAGACCAACTGATATAGTAGCTCATGACTGGATCAGCCGGTAAGCATCAGATCAAGACAGTAAGTGTGCATGAAGTCTTGAAAGTTGACAACCCAGTGTCCAATACACGTGGAAATCATCCTCTAAAGGGGAAGATCAACAGTGATATGAAGTGGAGTGGAAGTGTGGCAAAGATGAGATCTAACCATCTAATCAAACAACAGATCAATGATCCATAGGAGATCGGATCGGAGAAAGAGCCGGGGAGTTAACTTATCGAATCAGACATAGAGAGGACTTAAGTGAAAAGAGAAGTCTAATGATCTGACACCAACATATGTCAGCACATGCATGCATCCACTTAGAAGGTGACACATGGACCATAAATAAGATGAAACGTGTCAGTTTCCATTCAACAATTGGAGCGTGAAAACATCACATATCAAGGTGACACATGGAAGGCTAATCAATATCGACACTTCGATAGATACACATGGTTGAGTGAATTCATACCAGATAGGGAATTGTTTTCATATCAGGTTCATGTTGTATCACAACATCTGACATCCTGGTGATCGAAAGGAAATCTGATCGTCTGTTTAAATGATAAATCAAGGGGGTGTGTTGATCGAGGGGGTTGAATCCACTCACAAGATAATGTGTTGGACCAGGACTCATTCAAGGAATGAGTCCAAAGGATAAACATTTCCATGGGTCCGACATCTATGCCCATGGTTCCAACACGTGATCATATAGGAGATAAAAGTCAAGGAGTTAGCGTTTAAGTGGATAAGCGCCAAGTCATAGCCATGGTCACAAGTGAATGAGTGCATAAGGTTTAAGAGTTCAAAACATAAGCGCAGGGTTTCGAGTCATTGATCACATGGAATAAAGAAGATTTAGTGCCTGAAAATTAGGTGCTCATGATTGTCTTCAGAGGTCCTAAATCCCTTTATCTCAACAACATGAACCAAACCCGCCATCGAGGCCCAATTAGACTCTACAACGTTTAATGGTGGAATGGTTCTCAAGATTTTGTGATCTGGCCAAATAATCGATGGGATTTATGTTTTCTAGTGCGATCTTCTCCTAAGTTCGAACGTTCTCTTTTTGTATTTTCTCTTATAGGTGGGACTGATACAAGATAAAAATCTGGTATAAACCAACTGGGTAACAAAGTGCGAAAAATTAACTACTGGAGAAGGCTGAGCTTGGGATAACCCTTTCACTCTAGCATGAAGACAATGATTCTCTAGCACAGGCCTAGTACTAATACATTAACCTGCTGGTGTTCCAATTGTTGGCTGAGATATAATTTATCAAAAGAAAAAATTCATCCAATAAATGATGGTAATAAAAATAGTTTCCTTAACTCTAATCATCAATCTCATATTAACACAATGATTTAATTTCATCATTAAAGATAAGAACTATAAAACATTGAATCAAATAACTTATCAATAGTTTCAAAAGTTCTTACTCATTACAACATCCATTCATGTGATAAAATCAGAAAGAGTTCCTCTTCATATCCAATCATACACGCTTTTGATAAAAACACAAACTTGTCTCTGGTCCTAAACATGACTTCTCAATTAAGGAAGCTATGAAATAGTTCTTTACAAATCCAAAAATGAGGGTCTTTGCAACAACCATCGACCTTTGCTAATAGGTTGATCCCTTCAAAGAGTCATCAAATGATCTCACTTGAGTGGATGAATCTTCTCGTACTTCAATCACTTGATGAAGAGATCCTCGCATGTGTTAGCATACAAGAATCTATGTTGTTCCATTTGGGCCGAGAGAATCTCTCTTATCTCTACTGCTCGTGCCCAATACTTGACTATTCTGGCACTTAACTGTTGCAACATGTCTCGAGCTTTGATTGAGTGCTCCATGAACTGCTACACCTATCCTAGCACCATGTCTGCCACCTTTGCTATTTCAGTAGCCCATGATGAGTCTTGTTCGACATGTGATTTGACTATGTTGCGCAAGTCGACAAAGTCATCAGGTGTGCCAAATTCGGGGAGGCTAATGTCTCTCATTGCCCGGTTGATATTGGTCCATCTATTTTTTCACTCGGCCCATTTCTCTTGGATTTCCCCATGAAGTTCTTGAGCCATTTTCCCCCAATATTCGACCGATTTCTTTATGCAACTGAGGTTGCTTTCCTTTAGCACACAGATTCCATGCTCTTCAACATCTCGGCCCTATTGAACTGCACTGATCTAGTCAAACCTTTCCATAGCTTGGTGTGATTTCTTGTACCACCTATCCATAACCTTACACATGGCCAGTTCCATGAGGGTGTCTTCTTGAAGCTCGACTATCCTTGTAGTGAATAGGTGTCATTCATCTGTAAATCTACTGTAGGCCTCCTGGAATTTTCTCCTTAGGAACATCGTGGCTTGTGTGGTGTCCTAGTAATATTTTTCCAAGTGGCGCAAATGTTACAATTCCTTTAGAGTAGCAACCAATTCCTCTTCATCCCTTTTCACTTTGTCCAAGGTGGCCTCTGTGATTACCATCCCTGCACTGATAAGTTCAGATGTCTTGGCATGCTCTGTGTTGATATGATTTTCCTCTGTGGTGATGAGTATGGAGCGATCTAGAGTGATCCTCCTCTTCTTGGTGGTTCTCTACATGTTAGCTTTCCTTTTCTGGTCATAAGTGATGGCATGTATGTTAATGACTTCATCCACAGGTTCGGGGATTTGCTGATCTCCCCAGGTGAGAATATTTCCCAGGCTCCTGATGGTATATATTTGTTCAAGACCGAGTTCTTGAAATTCCTCCATGTGTTCCAAAGGTCCGACTTATGTTTATTTCTCATTAGGAAGTTGAGTACTGATTGAAATCGAGGCATCGAGGGTAAGCTCGGTACTTACTTGATAGTCATCCATTGAGATGTCGATTTCCTGCTATGGAGTTTCTCCCTTTTGTTCACCTGACCCTGGCTCGTCCATTAGACTATCCTTTTGAGTTTCCAACACATTGAGTGGTTCAGTTTCTAAGACACTTTCGACCTCCTGGTCATTCTATGAAGGGATCTGAATTTGAGCACCGGGAGATGGGTAAGATGTCTTCTCTGGCTCCTTTTCCTCTCTGATCTGTACATGAGTCATCAGGGATACCTACGATATTTCTTCATCATCATAGATATTTATCAATTCGTGGAGGGGGTTTGGTGCACTTGTTCTCCCTGATGTTGCTACTATCTCCGGCTGAGCTGGAACATTCCCTGGTGATCCAGCCTATGGTGTTGTAACTTCAGGGTTATCTACCTCGATGATTTCATCAATTTCTATTAGCCCAGGACCTCTTGGACCTACCTGAATTTAATCTCGGTTGTCGACAAGGGACCCTATCATTCTTATGAGGTCTGGGTAGTCTTGCAATTGATCAATTACTCATTGCGCCTATTCTATCATGATAAATCCCCTTTCCCCTACGTTCTGTGTCATAGGGAAACCTATATCCTACACCGGGGCCACCAGGGGGACCTCTCTTGCTTCGAGTGCTCTGATTTCTTCCGTAGCTCTGAGGGCCTCTTGAGATGATTTATCTATGGCCATCCTCTATTCATCCATGCTCATGGATTTGAACCTGGTCATTTTGGGGTCAACCATCATTTCTACCACCTCGTCCCAGTCCTAGGCATTCTTCGTGAAGACTTCATCTTCAAATTTTTCATGGGCGTATGACTAGAAGGACGACACTTGTGAAGTGTGTTGCAAGACCAGGCCCTTTGGATCATGCTTACAGAATCGACCTGTTTGGAACCTGAACTCAAGCTGGCTCATCCCTTCTTATTTATCTTGAGATGTGTCTTTCACTAAGTAGAAACCTACATGGAAACCATAGGGGATGAATGCCCGCTTCTTGTCCTTGACCAGGGTGGTGTTGTAGCCTTGCAGGATGGTCTGGTATCATATTTATCCTACTACAAGATGGTCCAGGACATGAACTGGTAGGAGATGTGGCACTCCAGTGGCCCCGAACAATTTGATGTAGGTGTCATGCTCATCCAAGTACCAGTGGCCTACCTTTGATATCATCTTCTTGGCCGCAACCTATAGTCTCGGGAATTTTTTCTTAAAACGAATGAAAAACATTCGTGCGATGAATTCATCGCAAATGAGGGAGTAAGATTTTTTATACCTTTTTCCCATAGCATGCTGAAATAGACGTGGACCAGGAGCTCTGCGACATGCCAACTCAGATTCATGCTGATGAAGATGTTTCGAGTGAACATGACATCAAGTAGATATGAGGCCATGTAGAAAGTGGGTGTCTCTCCTTCCTTTGACGTCTGAGCTTGTTGTATGCATATTCTTAGTTTTTTAGAAATTATCGCTCCCCAGTTGAAACCGCTCCTAGAGATTGGCACTGTATAAGCTAAGGGAATCCATGCCTCTAAAAATCTGGAGCATTCCTTCTATCCATATAATCAACAGATGAGATCCATCAAATAGATATATGTCTCTATTAAGTTGTCCGTATGGTACTAGCCAGTGATCCGATTGGTGTATTTCTTATCTTCTCTCCACCATGAGGCCATCACTCGGCTGGTGTCCTGGCACTCGTAAAACTTCACGACGAAATATGTATTCAACCACTCTTCGGGGTCCCCGAGTTTGTAGTATTTCTGGACCTCTACCGGAAGGAATACCTCGACACACCCCCCATTGTCATCATTGATTAAACACTTCTGTGTGTCTGTGTGGTCGATGAACCACTTCAGGAGTTCTATACATGGGAAAACATGGGTTTTTCTTGCCACCATATGCAGGTACAACCGTCGGATGTTAGGAAACACCTCGTCCTCGAGATCTCTCACATTTGGATCATTGTATTGGATACATTTCGAGTATTCCTCCTGAATGGTATTTTTAAAGAGCTCTCCCCAATGTGGGAGTGTCATATTGGACCCTGTGCTTGCCTCTGTATCTCCAAATGCTGGAGGCTGGATGAAAACCTTCTTTGTCACTGTCTTAATGACATGCTCCAGTCTCGATGTGTATTCCAATTGTTTTGCAACCCCTGGAGAGGAGCCTTCACCTACCTCTGGTTCTTTCAACTTCGGTTCCCTTGACGATTGTCTGGTGGTCGACTTTCTTGGCGAAATTGTTCCTGCAATTCAAAACAAATTTTTGGAGACTTTGTAAAGAACAAAACTAGATAAAAAATATATGAAATGTAACCATGTAAAATCCACAGACTTGGATACATACCTGTAAAACTTGCTAAACTTGGTTATTTTGATACTCATGGGATCTCTGTAGCTTTGGAATTGCTCTTCTTGATTCTTTGGATGCTTTGAGTCTCCTTGCATGCAGAATGATTTCATTTATGACTCAGGATAATTTAAACTAGGGAAGAACTTATCGTGTTGCATCAACCATTCAATTCGGGTGATGAGTGAAATTTAAACAGATCTGTCGCCGAATCAGTGATTTTTAAACGACCTCTTTGATTGGCGCATGAGGTAGCAAATAATGTGGGATTTGATATTAATTATCCCCTTAAATGCTCAAAATCCGATCGTATATAATGCTAAAACGTTCCATCGTGTCTCTCTCTCAGTGGGTGGATCGGGGATCGGGGATGTGCTATGAAAGTTTTTGTTGATTTCCTTCTGCAAAAGCTTTCAACGCCAATCAATATCAACATACAATGTTGTCATGGAAAAGATGACTCGGAGGTGTGACTCAGACCTAGGGAACCAAACATGACTCTGGGAAAAACTAGACCGTACAGTTCTCCAATCTGGTAAAGACATGTGGCGTTGAAGGCCGATGGCTTGATTAGCGTGTATTAATCGAAGTCAGGAATTTCCTTAAGTTATTAATTCTAAGATAAACCTTGGCTCGCTAATGCTGAAAAAGTATCCAGGGTCTGTGATCAGTGATAAACCTATCAAGTGCTTTCTTCGGGTTAGCTTCCTCGAAAAAGTCCCGATGCTGAAAATGCATCGGGAATTGACAATCGGGAATAACTTTTAACGTGGTCAGAATATTTGTTGCAATATTTTTAGGTTTTTCCCCGATTCCGATACATGCATTGGGCATTGGTGATCGATGATGTTTTTTTTTTGTTTGTTCTTTGTTAACGCCTATTCCTATCATCTTTTACCAGTGCTGAAGGGGATCGGCTATCAGCGATATCCTTATGTAGTATTTGTCGTAAAACAAAAAATTAATTTTGCCAATACCAATGAAGATCAGTGTTCAATGACTGAGGTTTCCTGACTGGTTCTTTTCCATATTTGTATTTCTTTCGATTTCAAATTTGAGCGTATCGGGTGAAGTGTCTTGGCTGTTGATTCTTTATTTAGGTGTTAAGCTCTTTTAAGTCACGGGGTTTCATAAAATCAAACAAACCCGAATAGATGATGAGAGCCATGATAATAAGAAAAGATGTAAACAGTTCTCATAATGACGTCAAATCAGATAGTGAAAAGATCAAGTGGTACCCAAAAAGTAAAAAATTGACATAGGCTTTTTAGGGTGTGTTGAGTGCTCAACAAACTGGTGCGAAAAAATAGTTGCAGGATTTGCTAGTCAAGAAGGATTGGGTCTGAATAAAATCGAGAGAAACTCAATATTGGAGCTGTGCAAAGTTTTATTATATTTATGCACCTTTGGGAATTAAAGGCCAGGAAGTCATAAAAAACACAAGGCACTATATACATCTAGAATTTTCTATGATCTTAACCAAGCATGTCCCAAAAATAACTTTCCATCCCAATTCATCAACAAAGTTATCAATGATTATGACGACCATGAGATCCTCTCTTTAATGGAAGGGTCCTCTAGGTGTATTAAAATATATATTTGTCAATGGGATCAATGCAAGATCACTTTTACCACCCTTTGGGGGAATTTCACATGTCGTATTATTCCATTTAGACTAAAAAAGATTAGAGCCACATTTCAGCATGACATGTCCTATGTGTTCCATGAATTACTTCACATCATTATAGCTTGTTTTTTCAACCTTGTAGCTCGATCAAAGAATCGAGTCATCAACAACCCCCCCAAGTTCGTTCCACAACTTGGGGTCCCCTCCTTCCTTGATTTATATTTGATCTCATTTCTGTAAGTTTTAAACCTGTGAAGTAAAGCAATTCATATAGATTCTTAAGCAAAACATAATTTAATCAATGGCTCATTCACATAGTACACAGAGATTTATACCGGAAACCCTCAACCAGGAAAACCTTTCTTATATTCATTATCTTGAATTTCACCATTCACTATACAAAATATACAATGTTTTTAGGTATTCCATAGATACCAAAACCCTAATCCCTAAAATCGAGATTGTTTTTAGTAAACCGTTAAAAATAGCAAAATCCACTAAAAATAGCAAAAACCGACCAAAAAAAAAATTCGAGGCGCTGCCCCAAACGTTGTGCGTAACCAGGGGGGAATACCTACCCCCCCTGGGACCCCCCTAGGAAAGCACCTGGCGCACACGTCACAAACAAAGAACTACTACGAGGGATCACCAGATGCAGTTGTCATATCTGACGTGCCCACACACACACATGCAAAGAATATAACACATACCCAACATTCTCCCACTTGTTGTTTTCTTTTAATCTAGGGGTCCAGGGGATTATATAGTCAATAATCTAGGGAAACAATGCCCATTGTTACTCTACACCAGGAGAACTTTTCTATGCTCACAGACTTTGTCAATGAATCTGCAACTTTCTTCAAAGTGTCAACCTTTTCCAGCAACACCTTATTTTCCTCAACCATGTCTCTCACAAAGTGATACTGAACATCAATATGCTTTGTATTCGAATGATAAGCTGGGTTATTTGCCAGGAAGATTGCAATCTGACTGTCACAATCTAATCTCACTGCTTGTT
>SNQJ01S0224855.1:0-14744 GCA_010110895.2 Picea sitchensis
CCAAGGAAATAGTGCAAAAATCCTAAGTCTGTCATTTCAAATTTCTTCTTAAGGCTGGTTTTCACATGGTTTAAAAGTTTTGAGTCACTACCAGTAAAGATAAGGTCATCAACATAAAGGACAAAGATTATGATATGGCTTCCTACTTTCTTGGTATATACATTAGGATCAAAATGGCATCTATAGAATCTAGTGGCAATAAGAAAGCTATCCATTTTGGCATACCAAGCTCAGGGAGCTTACTTGAGACCATAAAGAGATCTCTTAAGGCGACAAACAATGCTAGAGTCATTCTGAACATATCCAGGAGGTTTTTCCATGTAGATTTCTTCTTGCAAATATTTGTGCAAGAAGGCGGATTTAACATTCATCTGATGGACCTCCCATTTATGTGAGGAAGTAAGGGAAAGAACAAGGCGGATGGAATTCATTTTGGCTACAGGGGAAAAGGTTTCATTATAGTAAATTCCTTCAACTTGGGAAAATCCTTTGGCAACTAATCAATGCTTGTGTCTTTCAACACTTCCATCTGATGCATACTTAGTTCTATAGACCCATTTACATATGAAAAGTTTTCTTCCTTTTGGAAGAGGTACAATATCCCAAGTATCATTTGCCATTAAAGAACGATAATCTCCATTCAATGTTGTATCCCAATCTGGATGACCTTAAGCTTTTGCAAATGTCTTTGGATCATGATTTTCTGAAACTTGAGCCAAAAGAGAAGAGGCTTGTTGGAACTGTGAACATGTCTGACGTTGATCTAAAGGATCACTGACAATATCACCAACTGCTTCTCGTGTTGAACGAACCCATCTAAGAAGCGGTGGAGCTAGTGTTGGTTCGACCTGGAGGAAGGTGAGCATGCAGAGGTGTATTTTCATCCTCACTGTCATCATCCAAAGAAGAAACCAGAACAGAAGAAGGCACAAACATTGAATATGGCTCGCAGGTCGAAGAAGTCACAACCATCAAATTAGGCTTGCAAACCAAAGAAGGAACAAATGTCCAATTAGACTCGCAGGCCAAGATATTTTCATCAAATTTAACATCTCTTCTAAGAATAATTTCATTATAATGTGGCTGAAGAAGTCTGTAACCTTTGACATCTTCAGAATAACCAACAAATATACACTTCTCACTTTTAGGCTGCAATGATTTCCTTTTCTCATCAAGAATATAAGCCCATGCTATACTTCCAAATACACGGAAGTGACTTACATCTAGTTTAATTTTAGTCCAAGCTTCTTCCGGTCTTATATTTTTAAGATCCTTTGTGGGAGTGTTATTTACTATGTAATTTGCACAGTTGATGGCTTTCACCCCATACTTTAGACTTAATCCCTTAGATTGGATCATACAATTAGCCATTTCTTTTAATGTGTGGTTCTTTCTCTCAACAACACCATTTTGTTGTGGTGTATATGGAAAAATGTGTTGCATTTGGATTCCTTGTGTAGTGCAGTAAATTGTAAAATAATTGTTCACATATTCTCCTCCAATATTTGTTCTTAACCTTTGAATTTGATGTCTAGATTGCTTTTCTACAAGGGCCTTGTAGGCCAAAAACTTCGCTCTTAAGTTTTAAGTAAAACCAAGTACTTCTGGAAAAGTCATCAATGAAAGTTAAGAAATACTTGCACCCAGAAAAAGAAGGAGAAAAAAGTGGACCACACAAATCACTGTGAACAAGATGCAAAGGACCCAAGGCATGCCAAGAGGCACGTTTGTCAAAACTATCTCGATGATGTTTGTCGAGAACACAAATGGCACAAACACCATCTCTGCATGAAACAAGAGGAAGACCAGTCACCATTTGTTGATTACATAGTTGTTGCAATGAGCGATAGTTTAGATGACCAAACCACTCATGCCAAAGTTTTCTCAAGTCATCGCTATGAGCAACAAAAGCTCATGAAAAAGATGATGACCCAAAGTTTTCAAACTTGTAAAACCTAGTAATATCATCAGCAATTCCAGTTGCAAAAACATGCTTAGGATCTTTTAGATCCTTGATTACAACTTGGTGAGGTGAAAACTCTACGGTTTTACCTTCACCTGAATGAGTGATTTGATATACTGATAGAAGGTTACAAGAAAGACTTGGAACACATAATACATCATTGAAATAGAAGGTTACAAGAAAGACTTGGGAAACACATAATACATCATTGTCGACCTCATTTTCTACTTGAACTGTTCCAGATCCTTCACCACTCAAGAGATCTATCATCACCAACAACATTTTCTCATGTTACATTCATTTAGAGTAGAAAATATGTCTCTATCCCTAGCCTCATAAGTGCTGATAAGATGCTACATAATCAATAAGCCACTCATCATAAGGTAGAAGTAGAATTTGTATTGAAGGAGAAACCAGAAGTTGAAAGTGCATGTCCATGGGAAGAAGAAGAAGTAGAATCATCACTGATGGTGCTTCTTCATCATTACTTCTAAAGTTGTCATCTTCTTGGAAACATTTTGACCCATCATGACCATCTTTACTGCCAAAAGTTGCAGTCAGTCTGTCAGTCTTCTTTTATTTTATGTTTTTTCTCATTTGTCTCCATTAGGAGTAGAAGTTGTATGAGTGGGTCAGGGACTCTTATATTGTTTGTTGTTGTGGAAAAGATGTTGCTCTTTTGGGATTCTTAGGTTTATCTTCTGATGAACAACTAAGGCTTTGTTAGAGGTACCTGCAGAAAAGGATCACCCTAGTTGTAGCCCATAGCTTATCTTTTCTCTTAATCAAAGCATCACAAAGCTCTCAAGATCTAGGGTTTTTGATAAGCTACCCTCTAGAGCTCCCTTTTGTAATGGAATAAAAGGTTGATACAAACAAAAATATGCACTACCTAGGCTTAGAAAGAATAAGATAGATGCAACGATCTTCTTCTATCTTTATTTTACATTCTTCACATAGAGTTCTGAGTGTTTTGAACTTAGATAAATAGTCTTCAATGTAAAGAAAAATCACTTGGAATTAAAGGTAATTTACCTTCTAATTGTTGTGCTCAAATAATGTTGTGTTTACCAAACAACACAGATTCAACATTTTCCCAAGATTCTTTGGTATATCAATTGATTGCAGGTGGAACCTTAAATCAGGAGACATGGACATTATGATTCATCCACGTGCTTCATCAATCCTATTATCCCATTTGTCTTCTTATCATCATCAGTATGTTATTTCCTTTCCCTTTGTAATCTGGTACAAGCCTTTATTTCTAATAAAGATTTCCATTGGAAGTAGTTATGCTGGTAAGTAAGATATTACTTTGTAGAAGCCATAATAAATATGCAGATAATAAGGGATTTAAAACTGAAACTGATGATCTGAAATTGGGAAAGATCTCGAAAGTTATGTGGTTTTAAAAAAAAAATTAAAATTATATCTAAATTTAACTTTTTATGCCTTTTTTTTCAAAAGGCATAAACGGTAACTAAAGGACCACGTGGTAGAAAGCTATTTTATGAAGTGATCCACTTTATAAAGAGAAGTGGGATCACTTTTACAAATGAAGTTACTTCTATGCAAAAATAAATAACTTAAAATAAAATATTAAAGTTACTTATAGTGATTCACTTTATAATTTAAGTGAAATACACTTAATTTGTTGAATGAACTTTTCAAAAAAGTAACAAAAAGAGAGACTTGGACTCAATACCTCTTAATAAGGAAACCTTAAACTAAAATGGTCTGGCAAAGCATATTGTATTGTTTCACAAGAGGATTGTTGTTGTTGTTGTTGTACAAGTTTAAAAAATTGAAAAAAAAAAAAAAAAACCTTTTCACACAAGAAAAAAATTTCACTTCTCGATGACAACAAGGGTTAGATCTCGCTTAGTTTACCTAGAAGATGCACCTTTTCTTATCTGCTTCTGATTTTCTGAGATCGCATTGCATGAGAAAGCATATGAAGATCTAAAAGAGTAGCAATGAAAAAAATGATATAAAACCAAAATAATACTTTGCAAAACTTAAAAAATGTGTATTCAAGCTTTATACCCCTCCTCGATGTGGATTGTAATGGTCGAGTCTTGGGTGTAAATAGAAACATTTTTGAGCAAGGAAAAAAGTACCCTATATTGAAACGAAGTGCCCCTGACCCAATGGAATATTCCTTGCATCCCATAAATGTATGGAAATGACAGAAAATGGAGATGAGGCAACTCGGCTTCACGATCCTGATCTACAACAAGAGTGGGTCTCAAACAGGCTCTGATGTACCAGTTCACACAAGTATTCCAACAGAGGACAACACCTTCAGTAACCACTCACACAACCGTATCAAATATTAACACACCGATGTTTCACTTGGTAAAACCCCATGGGGAAACATTCATGGCCTGCACCACTCTTGGAGCAGCCATTAATGCAAAAGAAAAAAAACTACGTAGAGATTTTACAAGAGAGTTTCTCACAATCGATCATCGGCAAATGACACTCCATGCTCTTTAAAAATAGAGATCATGTACTAATCGGGTGTTAAGCCACGAATGAATGGTCACAGATTGAGAGGATGAATCGTTAGATCACTCTATGTCGGAACATCGCGGACCGGCCGGATTCTAACTACAAATGTATACCTAATGTATACTAAAGAAACACATAAAGAAACACACTTTACCTAAAAACACATTAGACCAAGTAGATATTAACTAACTCTAAGTTTCTAAATATCCTAAGAGGGGGTGTTACATTTTTTCCCATACAATCATTATGTAAAATTTAAAGTAGGTTTAGGGAGCCCGAGGATTAAATAACAATGCATATTCTTGGCCTTGAAAATACTTCTTAAAAAAGGTATGGAAATGAACATCAAACTATTATAGGTTTATGAAGACTCTAGTTTGTTTATTCAGTGTATGAAGGGCATTGTCAGATCTTAAACATATCAGTAAGGCCCATCACAGATCCACTAAAGGAGGTGGTTTCTCTATTTCACACATTCTTATAGAGAACAAAATGTAGAAGTAGATGTGCTCTCAAAAAAAGGACAATCGGTAAAAGAGATGGTGATTATGGAGGAAGTAAAGGATTGAATTCACACTATCTCTGAAACTTGAATTTGATATGTTGTATAAGGAGAATTTTAATGTCTTTCTTTGTCTTTACCTAATATTGTTATAGTGCTGCAAGACCCCGGTTCTATGTTCCTAAAGTATTAGAAATCATAAAGGACCTATTTCCAATCATTTTTAGGTAAGGTCTAAATGCTTTGCATAGACAATATACATATGATATTTGAATGACAATCTTGTTTTGAGGTATGCTAATACCTTTAGTTGAATTTTTGAAGTTAGTTATAGATTAGTATTTTCGAGGGGCCTCTCCAAACCCACTCTTTTTGTAAAGTGCATGAACACATAAAGAATGCAATTTCTTTAGATAATGAATAGAAATGACAATTTTTCTTCAAAAGAAAGTTCAAAAAATAAAAATGCTTATCCAAGCAACACAATATCCCTCCTTCTACAATATAATATATAATAAAGACGAATATAATCATTGGTAAGGATATGTCCATTGTTTATTAATAATTAAATTTAAATAAAATTTAATTACATAAATAAATATTAAATTTAATTAACGCTTTAGTTGTTTAATAACAAAGTATTATGCACCATTAAAAGAACAAATTCTACCAATGTCAATTTTATGGGTTCATAATGATAACTAATACAAATTTAAATTTAGAAGAGTGTTGTAAATGGAATATAAAGATAAAGTTTATTTTTGGTAAAATAATTCCCAAATTATTAAAGTAAGTTTGAGCGGTCTTAAGAGGAACCATCCACTTAGAGGTCATTCATTGCATTAATTCAAATGTTAAAAAACCTATCCATTAATAACACTCAAGAAATCTATGCATTAATACTTGATATGGTGGTTTTTATTTTAAATTATTCCATCAATGTCACTATTTGGGATCACCTTAACATGCTTTGTTCATGGTTGTGAACATGGTATCTTAATTACAAAAGCAATCAATTGAGCTATCTCAAATGAAAAAATCAACTGCTCAATGAGCTACGTGAAACTTGTCTAAAATGAAAAAATCAACCCTTCAATGAGCTACCTGAAACTTGTTTGTAAGAAAATTAATATTTGTTTGTTTATCATAATAAAATTGAATATCAAACCCCAAATAAAACATTTTAAGTGAATTATCAACTACAAAAACCTTATGTTTACGCACTTTTCCATGATTAAGTAAATAATTTATGCTATTTTATTTACTATATAAAATTGTGGATGTACTTGTTATCGTAATGTGTAAAAGCATCCAAATATACATTTTTCTCAAAATTATATTTATTTGAATAAATTTTTAAATTTCTTTAAAACAAATTTAAATTAATGATATTTAAAAACATGGGAAAAGTGAAATCTTTATATAAAAGGATGAAAACTTTATTTATTATTTAAACAAACATAAAAATGTGATAAAAAACCTTGTATGATTTTATAAGGATATTAAAAGGTTGTATATATATGTGTGTGTTAAATGACATCTCAAATCATAACATTATCACGATATTACTTTTTAAATTGTGTATATATCCACTTTATGTTTGTTAAGCTATGTGTTAAAAACATATAATAATTTACAACAAAAGTAAACATATATATATTCAACTTTATTCTAGATACAACATTCTCATGAATTATAGCAAAACTTTGGATTTTGGATAAAAATACAATAATTAATAACAAATTTATTTTAAGGGGTAATGGGTAGAATTTTGGGTGCCTTCTATTTAGGAAATAGGTACACTCCATAAAATGGGTGTCTATTAGGGGACACCATCCAACTTTTATCTTTCTCCCATGTAATGAACATAACAACAGCTCCCCCAAATCCAATACCCATCCCATCCCCAATGCTATCAATGACATATTTTCATCCACATGCCTCAACCATCCTTCTTTAACATTACTCTTACTCATTATCTCTCAAATGAACTTTTTACTTTGATGTTTGCATGGTTGCAAATGATACCCACAGAAGCATTTATTCCTTTGAAATGAAGCTTCACTGAATGTGTTGAATTGTTTGTTTGTTGGGTTTGTCCCAATAATGCATTATTAGATGAAACACTTAAAGACTCCAACCATGATAATTGTGAAATTTCTTGATGAATACATCCACTCAAATTATTTCCGACCAAGTCCAACTGCTCCAAAGTACATATAAGCCACTAAGAGACACAGGGAATTTAATCCCATCCAAATTATTTCTTTGATAAATTCAACAATTGTAAGCCACTTAGAGTACCCATGTTTGCATAGATTTCTCCAATAAGATTATTGTTTGACAAATCAAGTATTGTATTTGTCAAAAACACATATGTCAAATTATACACACGTCCTTTCATGGAAATCATTAGTTCATAATAAAGTGTATGATCATATGTATCAATGAAAGATTTATTGACTTTAAATCCTTTGAGATGCTCAAGATTAGATGGTATTCTCCCACTAAATTTATTGTTGGATTTATCCAACAATTGCAAGTTGGTGAGGTTTGTTATCCATTGAGTAATACTACAATGAAAATTATTATATGCCATACTTAGGATTCTCAACTCAAAAAAGTTTCTGAGATGTATAGGAAGCTTCCCTTGTAAAGTTTGTGAGATGTGAGATGTATAGGAAGCTTCCCTTGTAAAGTTTGTGAGATATATAGGAAGCTTCCCTTGTAAAGTTTGTGAGATGTAAGATGTATAGGAAGTTAGCTATAGATTAGTGTATTTCGAGGGGTCTCTCCAATCCCACTCTTATTGTAAAGTGCATGAACACATAAAGAATGTAATTTCTTTTAGATAATGAGTAGAAATGACAATTTTTTTCTTAGAAAAGAAAGTTCAAAATAAAAATGTTTATCCAAGTAACACTTAATCTCCCAACAATATAATAATAATATATATAATAAAAGACCTAATTATAATCATTGGTAATGATATGCCCATTGTTTATTATTAATTAAGTTTAAATAAGAATTTGTTAGGGTCCTAACCCCAAGACATGTAGGTAGATCAATATATTCGATGTAATAAAGGTCAATATTAATAAGGCCTTCAATAAAATAGAATATAGTGGATGTAAGAAGACCTAATAGAAGCTTCCGCTTCTGAAGGATCTTCCTCTAGATGTTTCCTCTGATAGACATATATTTAATATAAATAAGGGTCGAGGGCATGAAACCCCAGCTTGAGATTATTGTAACAGAGCACCACTAGACTGGAGGTTGCCCCCCTCAAGAGGTCTGAACATTGTTTTCATATTCAAAGTGTTATTTCTCTTGTGTTCCTTATATCATTTATGTGTTACTATGGAGATTATGTTGGTTATACTTCGCTATTCCGGCCATTTCTAGCATTATATTTCTGTTCTGTATATTTATTATATATCTGGTATCTTGTAAGTGGTAACAGAGCACTTTCCTTTAAGCGTAAATTGTGGGTTAATTTTTAGGGTAGAGACGTATTCCGCCGCCTTTAAGCCACAAAGATCTTCTGCCAAGCATAAACCCGCTGCTGAGGGATCTATACACGCAGAAACAAGTGGTTCTTAAGCGCAAGCCATCCGTTGGCCACCCCGACCCTGTTGGTACCCCTTCGAGTGGTAGCACATCGACAACACCTGTGTATGGATCAAACTAGATTTAAAGTCCCTTTATATAAACCTATCGACCATCGGACTACTATAGTGTCACCAGAACAACACTCGTGAAGATAATTTCTAGTACCTCAGGTCGGATAGTACGGATAAGGGTAATGGTCTATCCTCCTAATTAGTGCCCTGAGATATTGGGTCGAAAAAGGACCCCTCGCGACTTATATCATCAGAACTATAGCATTGTGGAAAAACCTTGTTTGTAGAACCCTTGGTATTCTAACCCTTGGGAAATATAAACATAAACAAATTAAAACAATTAAGATCTTATTGTCGCTAAACCTTGGTTTGGGTTGCCAAGTAAATACACATTTCTTTATGGTTTAGCATTTAGGGATTTCATCATTGCAGATTCGTAGACCGGAAAATAACCTCAAGTGTAAATAAAAAATAAAAAAAAAGTCCGGAAATTTTTTCACCATATTTGAGACCTATTCCATTGATTCAATCTCTTCACTCTTATCACATTCATCCATAATTACTGGCAAAATTTTTTACCCACCCACCCCTTTTCAGTTCACCCATCCTCATGGCCCATGCTACCCAGCCAAGATCCTCGAAACTCGCTTCAACACTTTGCAATCTAGTTTCTTCAAGATCCAAAAAGAAGTGAAACAACCCAAAGGCCGCTTTGCTCCCATCGATTCATCCACCAACACAACCATAAATACAACCATGCAGTCCCCAATGGAGGAATTCAAACAAGAAATAACCACCCAACTTGAATATATCGTTGCATCACTTTGCACCAAACTAAAAAATCCCTACCGATGACCCTTTCCATGAAGCACCTCCAAAGACTGAAGGCGAACATTCCCTCCCATTCCCATACCTTTCAGCCCCATCACTTTCTCAACGTGACTTACGCCTTCCGCTGGTGGATGTAACAAAATTTGATTGCTCAGACCCCATTGGTTGGGTAAACCTAAATGGAAAATATTATTTCTTTTATACAAGATTACAGATGAGTTGGCCAAACTCGGTATGGTGTTCTCCATCTAGATCAAAAACGTTGAAATGGTGGCAATGGAGAAAGTCTTCCATTAAGGGTATTTTGGACCCACTTAGACTGAAGCTTTATGAACACTTTGACATGCACACCAACCATTTGGTCAAGCTTTGACAAAGCTGAAACAATCGTGAAATGCAAGCACAAGACCTCATGCATGCCTTTGAGCGCCTGGCTTTTCGAACAGAGGCTGGGATTACGCCTTTCAAGAGTGTTTTATTAGTGGCCTCATAAGGAGGATTCGGCCCATGTCCCTGCTGTCTCCTAATCTCCCCTGCCAAGTGGAGGCTACCAAAGAGCTAAAGAAGCACAACAGGTTGTAATCCCTCCTCTCAAAACCGAAAATCCTCCTTAACCCTCGCCCTAAACCTGTCACTCCCATCACTCCCTCCGCCCATTAAAGATCCAAAATTGACCAGGGATGAAATGTATTGAATGCCAACTCAAAGGCCTTTGTTATAATTACAATGACAAATATTTCCGAAAGCCACAAGTGGTGGGGAACAAAAGATTTCGCTGGCTTCATCTCTCGAGGGATACTGGAAGAGGATGTTGAAACCCCCAGGTTCCGGAAGCCACCAAATCACTAACATAACCCTCCCCGCACTTCCTCAAGTAGAACCCGCCATTTCCCCTTTCAATGCTCTCACCGCCTTCTTCTTTTCGCCCCAAACCCTCAAGTTAATCGGTTACATCAAGCATCGAAGGTCATCATTCACATAGTGGAAACACCCATAATTTTATTCATCGCCAAGATTGCCCAAGAAACTCACATTGCTACATCCATGTCACCAACAATTTCCAAATCATGATTGCTAATGGTGGTTCCAAGGAAATGTGGAAGGTGCTATGAAATAAAAAGCCTAAATCAATGACCACCACCTAAATCCCATATGTCTATATCGACATGGGTGGCTGTGACGCTAGGCTAGTGACCGGGTTAAGAACTTTGGGTCCCATTCTCATGGATTTTAAGGCATTAACCATGCAATTCAATTAAGAAGGCTACTCATTGTAAATTCCAAGGCATCACTGTTGTTTCACCTGGTGGTCATTAGTTCTCATCGCATGGAAAGATGCTCAAAAAGGCTGGCCTCATCCGGGTGTCATTGTCCAACTCCATGCTATACAAGCAACAGAGACACCACCGGTGCATGACCTGCAAGCCCTCCTTTCTAAACATCAAATGGTATTTTCCACTCCCTAAGGACTCCTTCCTTCCAGTGGTGTTCATGGCGATCATTCCATTCCCTTGTACCCGGAATCCTTCCCCCCAATATCCGCCCATATCACAATTCCCCTTTTCACAAAATGAAATTGAGAAATGGTTCAGGAACTCTACGTGTGCGTTATCCGCCCTAGTATGAGCTCCTACTCTCCTATAGTCGTAATGGTCCTCAAGAAAGAAGGTTCTTGGAGAGGTCCCCACTTCCGTGCCCCTCAACAAACTGACCATTAAAGACAAATTTCATTCTTGTCATTGATGACCTCCCCGGATGAATTGAGTGGGTTTCAATTCTTAATAATACTAAACTTTGATCTTCGCCGGGCTATCAACAATGACACGTGTATGAAAGAGGCAAAGACCTTCTAAACGACCTTTCGCATCATGAGAGGGCCACTCATGCGCTTGGTCATGCCCTTTGGCTTGTGTAATCTCCCCTCCACCTTCCAAAGCCTATGTGAATCGTGGTTCTTCGTCCCCTTTCTCTCCATCATTTTGTCTTAGTTTTCTTTGATGATATCCCCATCTATAGAAAAACTTGATAGACCATCTTACTCATGTGGACTGTCTCCATCTACTCTCTCACACCAACTTTTCCTCTGAAACAATCTAAATGTGTGCTTTTTAAATTCCTCGGAAGTAGAATACTTGGGTCATCTAGTTGGCAGATGGGTATAGGGTGGATCCTAAAAAGATTGAAGCTTATGCAAGATTGGACTCACCTAAAGACTCTCAAAAAGTTTGCATGGATTTTTTTGGGCTTAATAGGGTATTATTGTAAGTTTGTTAAGAACTACGGAAAAGATTGGTGCCACTTCTCACCGCTTCTCCTTCTTAAAAAATCTCTCTTTCACTTGGACTCCAACCATCAGCAGAAGATTTCAAACCTTTGAAAAACGACTCATGTGTACCACCTCGTTCTCGGACCTTCCATTTCACAAAGACCTTGTGTTGGAATGTGATGCCTTAGGGAAAGGAATCGCACTATCCTTATGCAAGAGGGTTGACCCTTTGGCCTTCACCAGCAATTGGTTCCGAAGGAATCCAGGCAAACCCATTTAAGAAAAGGGAAATGTTGGCTATTCTCCATGCTATGGATCCGCGGGCTCTTGGTCTCTTGGGGCAATGTTTCCAAATTGCGACTGACCATCAAAGCCCAAGTACTTTCTAGAACAACGCAATTTCCTCCCGGAGCAACAAAAATGGGTGACTAAGCTCTTTGATATGATTATGAGATCATTTCACAAGAAGGGCAAAGACAATGGAAGTGGCAGATGTAATCGTCCTCGGTAATATGAGGAAGAAGGATCCATTTTTTCTCTTCCTTCATTGTATCCCATTACCTGCAAGTTGTGCGGAATATTTCAAGATCCCAAAAAGTTCACATATGATCCAACAATTGCAGAAAAATTCTCCAATTTCCCTAGGGTAATATTGGAACAATGAAGAGATTAATTGCAAAGGTTGTCTATATTTAAGCAAACAATCAAAGCTTAAATCCACTCTGGCATTCTCTCGAAGCCATGCTACACCCACGCTGGGCACTCATAGGGTTCACCAAAACATATGACAGGGTCAAATGTTCTTCTTTCTAGGATGGTATGAAACAGACATCCATAATTTTGTCATCGTGAGGTGTGTCAATGCAACAAGGGAGAAACAAATAAAATCTCCTCGGGCACACTACAACCGCCTCGATTCCACCTACTATTTGGAAGGATATCTCCATGGACTTCATTACCGACTCTACCCAAATCGGGGAATACATCAGTCATAATGGTGGTTGTGGATCGCCTTTCCAAGTACTCATTTTTATACCAACACCCATTTCATCGCGATCCACTTGGTTCAAATTTCATGGATCTGTGTCTTCAAATCCTGGTATGTACTCTATTGTTTATGATTAGACCCAACTTCAAGGCAATTTTTGGCAAGAACTGCTTAAGCTGTGGCACCCAATTGTATCTCGCCATTAACTTATCATCCCTGTGACTGGATGGTCAAACGAAGTTGTCAACAAGTGTTTGAAACATATTTAAGGTGTTTGCCTTTTGAAACAACATCGGGTCAATGGTTACTTCTAGCTGAATGGATAACACTTCCTACCATAGCTACTCGTGATGACTCCTTTTGAAGCGGTATATGATAGAAGCCACCTTCGCTCTTTCCTATACTACCGGTACCTCTAAGGCCAAAGGTTGACCAAACACTTACAGTTCGAGCATATATCCTTCGTACTCTTAAAGATAACTTGGTCATGGCATAGAATCGCATGAAGTAACAAGTATATCAAGGTCGCTCAGAACACCAATTTGCGTATGGGATCGTGTCATGTATCGCGAACCATACAAGCAAACGTCCCTCAAGGTCGAGAATTGTCAAAAGCTAATGCCTACCATGGTCCTTATACAAGCTCAAGCATGTGGGACAAGGTCGCATATTAATAGTTCTCGCCTGTTAGTCGTAAGCATCCGCTTTTTCATGTTTCATGCTTAAAGAAGGTGATTGGAACTAGGTGCCAAATTCAAACCAACCTCCAAAGTTAGATGAAGAAGGATACATTTGGCTGCCTGCTTTTGACCGGGGCCATGGAGTGATGGCCGCATTAGAGAACCATCAAGGAAGTGCTAGTCCAATGGAAAGGTAATGACTCCAAGATATGCCACTTGGGAACCAAATACCATTCTCCAACAATACTTAAATCTCAAGCCTGTGGACAAGGTTGTTTTGGTATGGACGTGTTAGAGTCCTAACCCGCATATAGGTAGACCAATGTATTCGGATGTAAATAAAGCAATAATATTAATAAGGCCTTAAATAAAATAGAATATATTAGATGCACGTAAGATCTGTTGAAGTTTTGCTTCTAGGTTAGATCTTCCTAGATGCTTCTCTCTAGATAGACATATCGTTAGTATAAATAGGATTTGAGGTTATGAGAACCCTAGCTTTGAGATTATGGTAATAGAAAGTATCATCGACCTGAGGTTTCCCCGTCTAAGAGGCCCATGAACATTGATTTTGAATCAGTGTTATTTATGTTGTTGTTCTTATATCATTTCTTTGTTATTGTGGAGATTATGTCGCTATATTACCTGCTATTCCCATCATTCTCTAGCATTATATTTATGTCTCCCCAAGTATATTTGTCTAGCATCTCTCAAGTGCACTTATCATATAAACAAATATTAAATTTAATTATTAAGGTTTTAGTTGCACATCAAAGTATTATGCACCATTAAAAGAACAAATTCTACCAATGTCGATTTTTTATGGGTTCATAATGATAATTAATGCTAATTTAAATTTAGAAGAAAAGGTAAATGGAATATAAAGATAAGTTTATTTGGGTAATAATGATTCCCAAATTATTAAATTAAGTTTGAGTAAGGTATTTTTTTATTAAGAGGAACCATCCACTTTGGAGGTCATCTATGCATTAATTCAAATGTTAAAAAAGCTAAGCATTAATATCACTCAAGAAATATATGCATTAATAGTTGGTATGGTGGTTTTTATTTTAAACGAGTTGCTAATAAATTATGTAATTAATGTCACTATTTGAGATCACCTTAACATGTTTTGTTTTTGGTTGTGAACATGGTATCTTAATTACAAAAGCAATCAAATGAGTTGTTTGAAATGAAAAAATCAACCTTTCAATGAGCTGCCTGAAACTTGTCATATCAACCACAAAAACCTTATGTTTACGCACTTTTCCATGATTTAAGTAAACAATTTATGCTATTTTATTTACTTTATAAAATTGTGGATGTACTTGTTATCGTAATGTGTAAAAGCATCCAAATATACAATTTTCTCAAAAT
>SNQJ01S0224856.1:0-14744 GCA_010110895.2 Picea sitchensis
ATACGTATAGAAATCGGCATCATGGGTCCTCGCATGAGGCCCACGTTCCCCCTCCCCAAGGTTCTCATCCCTTTCGAGACTCCTCTTCATGGCCTCGTGTGCACTGGTGCTGGTCTGGTCATGGCTTTGTGCTTGGCGGTGGCACTGGCTTGTAATAGTTTTTTATTTTTCCTTCGCAGCAAACTACTCTGTATGAGCCTGGTGTATTTTCAATGCTCTGTTGTTTCTGCTGTCAAAATATATTCCCCTCGATAGGGAGGGCGGTTTCCTGAGAACATCGATCAACACAGCTAAATCTAATCTACTCCCAAGAACGCCATATTTTATGTTCTCGACGATCCAATCGTCGAGAACAAGTGGTCTTAGTGTTTTGTGGGTTTAATTCCTGCCTGCGTTTGCGTAGTTTTATAGGCAAATCGAATAGTTGTGTGCCATTTAAAGGCCATCTGGGATTGATTCAGATCGTTCTTAGAACATCAAATTCGCGGATTGAGTGACCGATTTGGTGGGAAATCGTACAATGGAGCTATGAATGGCGCTTTCGCTGGCTCATTGTTAAACTCAGATAGAGAGCTACATCATTTACTTCGTTGGATTTGGAAATTGATACAAATGGATTTACAATGCATAGTCACCTGCCCGATATTGTTCGCTGCGTCTCTTGCTAGAGCTTGCGGATTCTCACAGGCCACTGGAAAGGTATTATTATCATCGCCCTCATATGAAAAACACATGGCCCATCCAGGTTTTTGGGCAAAGAAGGTCGTGGCCACATTGAGGGAGTGAAAGCTCGAGTATTGTCCATCATGGAAGAAGCAGAACACCAGAGAAGGGTGTGCGTCATTGTGGAAAAATATTCAAGGCTCCCCCAACTTTACAGAAAAATGGACACAGTGCAGGAGATGTCTTCATTAAAAGGGTAGTAGCAAAATCAGGCAATTGTGTGGAAGTAAGTCTTATCAGCTCAAAATAAAAATTTCTTGAAAATCTCTTGTTAATAGACCAGTCTTAGTGATAATACCGAAGTAACGGAGGAGTGTGGTCTAGATATTATACTTTCCATCTTCCTTTTTGATGTGTTTAATGACATTCATTTGTTAGTAGAAAATCAGTGTTTTCATAACTTTCTGACATGTAAGAGATTGTAGTATTGGTCATTTGGACCATTTGCACTATCATCTCACAGTAACTGCTGAAATGTTTAACTTTTCCTCTTACCATGCTTCCTTTGCAGTAGATTGGATTGCAATTATTTTGTGGAGTTTGATTCATTCACCAATAATGCATATATTGTTAGGTGTCGTGGCACCTAATGCTCATATTATCCCAGTCATTTCACTAAATGTGATGTAATGTGTGGCAAGATGTCTCATCCAATATTCGGTATTTATGACTGTAAATTAATAGTAAATGGCTTGGGTTGGCGTTGATAGCAATGAACATCTTGTTCTAATTTCTCATGTATTTTTCTTTTATAATTTTATAGTTCTTAGAATCAAGCCAATTTCTATTGATGTTCAAACTTCATACTAGACAACAATCTTATGCACAACAGTATATGACGGTGTCAGAATTTTCAGTTAGCCACAAGAGTCAGGATACAGCCTGGGTTAGGAGACCACACCTATAACACCAGTTTCTTGAGGTCCATTGCGAGGTCTTTGGACTTTACACTTCTGCTTAGGAGAACTGTTGCTTCAAGTTTTTTGTACCTCAATCATGGATGGTAGGAGAGCAACAACTCTTCGATCTTCTTGTTGGAGACAATGAGTCTATAACCAGTCGCTGAAATGAGCATTATTTGGGGCATATATGTTCCTAAATTCTGAGTACCGTTTCTACATCCAGAAATGATGAATATTTCTTCTTTCTGAAACTTTTGCATGGATTTTCATTTGTTTTTGGTTAACATGAAATATGTTCAATAGATATTTTGCAATGGATTGAAAGAGGAATACAGGCAACTTTATTTTCCACCAAATTATCTAGTGTTTTCATGCTTATGCAACTTGTGGGTGGGGTTCTTATTTAGATCTTGCTAGGATCTAGTATTTAAATATTGAGGAAACAACGAGGGATAACCTTTGGCTGATGTAGAATAGTAATTTATTAGAATAGCCTGCGCGGAAAAAGAGTGAAACAGATCAGACCGCACGCTGGTTGTTCTCACACAGGTGCTGCATGGCTGGCTTATTATTTTTAGAATTATTGAGGTTTCATTAGCAATAGTTTTTAGCATTATTTTTATGGTTATTGTGAAAGGCGTTTTAGATATTGAACTCTGCTAAAGTTTAAATTTTAAAATCTTATTTAATAAGTTGCTAGAAATCTAAATTGTTGAAGAAATATATCAAGAAAGAGGCAATACAAAATTCTTAGTTTCCTAAAGTGAATAGTAAAATTTTACTGAAGGTACATCTAAATTGTTGAAGAAATATATAAAGAAAGAGAGAGAAAAAGAAAAAAAAAAAAAAAAAAAAAAAAAAAAAAAAAAAAAAAAAAATACAAAATATAATTCATTTTAAAAAATATGCACTAATTAACAATTATAGGATGTAATGCAATATTCTTTTTCAATTCATTTTTTTTATTTATATTTAGATTTGTTTATCTATTATCAAAATAATAGTGTGTTTGGTTTGCAGGTTAGGTGGGACTGGAGCTAGAGCTTGGAGCTGGGAACTTGGTCCGTAGGCCCAGATTTCAAACTAAGACGCTCTGATACCAAATGTAGTGGCCGAATTAAATTAAACATCCATTAATTCTACAACATAGCAGTAAAATTCAAGAATTTATTTAATTTAGCACATTCGCATACAAATTTATCAATAATAATAAAATTTTGTAATATATTAACAACAATGCATAATTTTAAATAATACCTGGGTCTGATGCTAATAACCCTCCATTTGTCCTTTACCTTCTTGACCATTGCTACACTTGACCGCTGCTACACTGTAAAACATTGTAAAACACTACCCAAAACCTAGTTCATCCCTGCCAACTAGGTAACTTCCTAGCTCCAGGATATCATATGGATATCCTGGCCCCTGTGCCCAAAACCTCCAGCAACCCCAGTGCTGAACTAATACAATCCCACTCCAAAAACTCCACTCCTCTCTACAAATCCAGACCCCCAAAATCAATCGCTCATCCCCCGGTAGAATGACCTCCCCTCAACCTCCTTCCCCTCCATCCTCCTCCTTCACCAACTCCCCCCGCCTCCTTTACCCCCTACCTAACCCATTTATTACCTTCTTATCCTTTCTCGTTAATGCCCCTTATACTCTTTATTTAATATCTTATCCCTTGTAGTTAATATGTT
Organism: Picea sitchensis; assembly: GCA_010110895.2. Classification (NCBI taxonomy): domain Eukaryota; kingdom Viridiplantae; phylum Streptophyta; class Pinopsida; order Pinales; family Pinaceae; genus Picea; species Picea sitchensis. Next base: position 3,326 of record SNQJ01S0224856.1, read on the forward strand.
ATCCCTTTTGAGGTACGTAACTTAATTTAATAATATAATTTATTATCCTCATTTTATTTATTTACCTTATTAATTAATGAGTTAAAATTAATACTTAAATTAATCATTGACAATCATGAATAACTAATTAATAATAATTAATTAGTTAATGTTATTTTAAGAAATAATTATGGTTTAGCTAATATTTTAGGACAGTTATATTATTAAATTAATTATAATTAATAATCATATACACCTATTTAAGCAGGGTCGTTACAATTATCCTCTATATATTTATATTCTAGAGTTTCTTTGTGAAAATAGCTTTATCGTCCTTACATCTATCCTGTTTGTAGCATGTACATAAATTCCTTTCTATGTGTATATTCTAGAGTTCTCTATGACAATAGACCTATCGACTTTGCATCTAGCCTATTCATTGTATATATAACCTCCTCTCTATTCTATGATTTTGTTTAAACATTTTGCATTGGATATGGATAAAATCATTGTCTATCATATTTGTTGCGGCAATTGTATAGTAGAATGATACAATGATAACAATAATATATATCCATAAACTTCCAATTTAATGATGATTAAAATACTAACAAAATATTGATAAATTATATCTCTAGACTAAGTAAATCAGAATAGGTTATCCATAGAATCTTGAAGAAACTATATTAAAATATAGAACATAATGGAAGAAACAAACTCTAAGAAAAACCTGTAAAGATTTTCTTAGGTGAAAACACACATAAAGTGGGCATTTCCTCTGAACCTTAGATTAGAGCTACTACATGTTCCCACTCTATTACCCCCAAGATAAATACCAATCGAAAACCAACCAAGTGACCTCTTGTGGATTATAGGGTTCCAAGCTTTATGTGGAGATTTTCTGTGTCATTTCAGTATTTCTTAGATTTCTCATCTGATCCAGAATGGAATCCCATTCTCTTATTTTCTTTCTTTTTAATATTTTACTAGGTCTTTGACACTTGTACGAGCCTCCTTCTCATTGAAAACCTATCAAATTGATTTTTTTCTCATTGACCACTTGTCAATATGATTTTTACACATGTTCCTAAAAACCTGAGATCTTTTCTCACTTATGTTGAGTTAGCTCAACCAATATTCACCAATTTTTCGCCTTATGCTGTCACTTGGTGGTTCTCTTTGGATCCATGGATTTCCTCACATGTGTTTCATCTTTCCCTTTTAGTAATAAAATAATAAAAATAAAATAATAATTTTTTATTTAGATCACTAGGATCAATAGTGGGTTGTTAACAAAAAGAATTAAAAGAATATAATAAGTTTAAAATTCAAAATTTCGGGGTATTACACCACAATGGCGCCACAAAATCTCGAGAGGTGCTGGTAGAGGACATCACATCTTCTTTGCTAGCATAGAGTAGGTGGAATATGGCTACCTTTTGGCAACCCTACAATTTTTTGTTCTTTTAAAGTGACAAATGACAATTCCTGTAGTTGCCTATGCCTCATCTTGCAAATATTTCTATTTGAAGGTGACTAGTCGGTTGTAAAAAGGATGTTCTGATTCTTCACTACATTTTTATTTTCTGTTTTCATGCTTGATTCATGACTGTAATCATAAATCAAGCCAATTGAAACTCAAGTTGCATTTTGATTTTTATCTAAGGCTTGGTCTCAAGGAGTCAATGGGATTAATCTTTTTCATTTTAAGTGAGCTTGTCATATACCAATGAAACACCTATGATAAATTGGTATTTGATGGTATGCTTATCTCTTTTAAAAGAATATATCAATTTTTTGTTTAATATTTGGTTTATGAAAATGTATCCATATCCTATCCTTTTCAATTCGAATGTACCCTTTTCATATCATAGTATTTAATTGCATTGGGATAGTGTCTTGTATGTCGCATTGGTTGGCAAAAATGAGTTGACAGGCCACTCATTTTGAGTTAAGAGTCTGAGCAGTGGATGTACTAAAATCATTCATGACAAGGAGTGTTTAAACCCCATAGTCACGACCTTCGTTTGTTTGTTTTGATACCACATGCTCTTTGTTTATTTTCTTATCATGAGATCCATTCAGACTTACCTCTCCTACCTCTGTCATCTTAACCCACAGTTGTTTAGATTCCCTCTTCTTATAGTCTGTTCAATCCCGTTTTTGCCTTCAAGAGACACGTTTTTACGGGAGAATTTCTGAGCAAAACGTGACGAGTTAGATCAAACCCTTGAAAACCCAGAACGAAAATCAGCCCTTTTACCTTCATTATGGGTAGTTTCTCCAGAAACAAGATCATTGTAGAGATATGTCTCAATTTTTGGAGGTAAATTAATCATATTTTTCGTGTCGTTTGAGATAAACGTTTTTTTATTTTATTTTTATTTTGCTACAACAATCCTTATAGAAACCTCTATAATGGATAAACCTTTGATATAAAATCCCCTTAAATTCTCAAATGGTAAACCAGAGTCTTTGGATTAAAACCCTCATGAAGGGACACCGCTCAATCAATCTTTGTGTGAACAATAGGATGTTAGTTCCAAGGTTATTAAAACTCTATTGTTTGCCAATCCAAAAACAAATAACTTCCCACCGTGTCTGAAAACAACAAGGAATTTATAGGTATCAATGTTAGGCCAAGTCTGACAATGGATAGTGGTAGTGTTTTAACACACAGTCATGCGCTTGTTCAACCATTTGCCCCTGTTGTAAATTGTGAAGTATGTTTACACTGGATAGGTCTGTATTACATAAACATTCCCTTCTTTCAAAAAGGATCCAGGATCTTACAGCTCAAAACCGCTCATTGACAATTGAAAAAACGAGCTCAAAGACAATGCACAAAGACAATCAAAGCATTTAAAAAAAATAGGAAACATCATCATAAAAAACACTGACAGTATCAAGGTTGTGATCAACTCTGAGATTTTGTGATTGTATTTTGTTGCTGGTTAAATGGTAAGATTGGTTTGTTATGATTTATTTGTCATTTTATTAAATCAAATTAGATTGATTTAGATTTTGTTGTCAATAATAAGACTGGCTACAGAATCGTGAGATTCTATAGCCAAGTCAAACTTCTCATACAAAATTTAGAATATGTTAGTTGAATAAAACATCTAATTTTCTTATTTCGTTTTCATTTCAAGATAAGATGTATCTTGTGGTGATCGCATAAGATGGAGCATGCTGGGATTAGTGGATTAGATATCTGTTTTTTCTTATTTTGTAATTAGGATGAAAAAAAAATTCATGGATTATGAAAGATATAGTAGATTACGAGAGGCTTTAGGCCTCCTATATTTGTAACTTTTAGATCTTTTTCAATTCCAATCCTATCTTAGAAGATAAGAGGTTTATCTTTCATAAACCTTTTAAATACTCCATATTTTGTAATGAAGGACATCTTGACCGAGGACAAGAGATGGAAAAGTGATTCCAGAACTTAATATAATGACATATATGCATTTTGGCTTTAGCCTCTTGTTTATAATGTTGTTTTTTATGTTTTCTTAATCTAGTTACATGTATAGGTCTGTTATCTTTAGATTAAATTATCTATGATGTGCAGGATTTTTATATTATAAATACCATCTGCAACTTGTTTCTCAAAATATAAATGATGTAATCATATCTTCAATAAAAATAATACGATTTATCTTCGAGTTTTAATTGAATGATAATATGCATAGGTTGCTTTCAGATTTGTCTAGCTGCAATCATATGTAACTATGAGATCACAAGTTTATGTCTATGTTTCCTTTTCTGTCATCAAAACTTAAGTTGCCAATGCATGTTTTGAATTTATTTAGAACAGTCATAAAGTTCACTGTAGATTTCTCTCTTGAACATGGCTGCTGGATGTATTTCACTCATACACACACTTGGATTCACCTCACAAAATAACTACAGGTTAGCTCATTTGCATTTTTTCAATTCTGTCATTTACATATTAATGAAATCAGAATGTATGGTTCATCTTTCATCTATCCACATGTCATAAAACACATAAACGAGATTTGTATATATTCTTCTTAAATACACCTACTACAGTTACATTAGAGCATATGTACATATATAGTGTTTAGTAATTAGATAGTTATTTCTTTCTTTTGTGTGTTTCTTTTAGGATTTTTAGATTGGCTAACGGAGCCATTAAACCCGTCAGAACGAGCTACACCAAATGTATTGGGTTACTTAGACAACCCCAGACCAGACTCATTCTCCCAGTTGACAGACGATCAATTTCGGCTGTCAACACCACCAGATATGGTAATGGAATGACCATATCATGCTTTACGATTAAGAAAGGGGTTTATTGTGGGTGAGTCTACTGGTGTTTATCTCATGTTGGTATGTTAGGGTTTTGAACTTAAAGATGATTTAGATTGGTATTTAGAAACATTCAATATGTTGAATATGCATGATGGGAGTGCTATCGAGAAAAAATATAAATCGTAAGTAGAATTGTTGGTGGACGTGTGCGTGAAACAAACACTGTGGAAGAAGAGGATGAGAAAGGAAGTACCATTTGTTTGGTTGGGAAGAACCATGCCGAGGATATCCTGTCCACATTTCGTTTGGTAGAATATCCACGTAATACTTTGTTGGCATGGATATTGTTGGAAATTGGGCTTGAATACTCTGTATCCAAAGTATGGGCATGTGGAAGACAAAAATATTCTAAAATTAGGGGCATTTGTGGAGAGAGACACCATCAGAAATAATGTGTCACCTGTAGAAAATTGTGAGGGATATTTCCATGAAATCTCAGCTTTCCGTAAACGAAGTGAAGGTCATTCTCCGAAATACTTGGGATTGCTTACTATTTCTTCTTATAGTGATGGGGTTTCACATCCTATGAATAGTTCAATTTTGATTTCAAGAGATATGCACCAAGTGTTGGAGATAATTTAATTTATCTACCTACCACGATGCTTCCACTCTCTTCCAGAAAACTTCATCCACTGCCTTTCGTGAATTCTTCCACTGACACTCCAGGTTGTTTGGGGAAATCTCTAGATCCTCCAGATTCTTCCATTCTCCCTATAAAAACAAGCAATGTAACCATTTCATGATGTGAGCAATTCAATCATTTTTTCTGTGCATTACATTGTCTCTTTGCTTTTTCCCACACATCGCGGTATCGGATCTAGGATAGCATTGAGTTTCCAGGAGAGACGTACGGGCAGGTTAGCTGTGAAGGCCATGAGAAAAGGGCTGTGAGTGTTAGCTTCTGCAGAAAAGAGACGCAGAGCTAAGGAATTCGCAGCCTCCAAGAAATATGTGAGAATTGTGTTGACCATGACAATTTGAGATCGCTTGTTGTCCATGAGAATTGGATTTGAGGGTTGTAACATTCCTGTGAAACTAAGTCCGCTGGTATTGATTTAATTGCAGTTGGAAAGAGAAAGAAGACCAGCTGTGTTGCTCATCTTTAAGTTTGGCTATTCTAGTAATCTCTCTAAGATCCTTCAATCTATTTAGGATTCTGTTCCACTGTGAATCAAGTGCATAAAAGTCAGAAATACATACATTTTTTTCAGATTTAGAAAATCTTGGGAATGAGATAGACATGGGTGTATCTTACTCTATATTTGTGATATGTTGGAGTTAATATTGTTCCTCTTACCAGCATAAAACATAGGCTGTTGTAATTTTAGAAATTAGGGTGGAGTGATTGGTAATCTTGGTTAATTATGCATTGAATAAGTAGAACTAGGCATTATATTGGGAGTGTTTTCATTTTGAAACTAATTTGGTGAAGTTGTTTTTGCTCGAAGAAGAGTAGCAAAGAGCACATACCTGCACTCACCTTCTATAGTCTTTTGCCTACTTTTGCTGGAAATTATGTTTTTGGTCTTGATTTTTTAAAAGAGAATGGCATCAGGCATGTTTCAACAACTTATGATCCCAACATTTTCTGGGAAAAATTATGATTATTGGGCAATTAGAATGAAATTAACATTTAATTCATATGAGCTAACAAATATAGTAATAAATGGCTATACTGAACCACAAGATGAGTCTATTTTGAGTGTTGATGAAAAGAAAAAGATTGATGAAAATAGGCGAAATAGTAAAAGGGATTTGCAGATAATTAGACAAGTGTTGGATGATTCAGTTGTTGGAAGGATTAAACCAGCCACTACATCCAAGCAAGCATGGGACATTCTAGAGACTGCATATCAAGGCACTATTAAGGTAAAAGTTTCCAAACTCCAAGCACTTAGAAGGGAATTTGAAAACTTGCAAATGAAAGATTCTGATTCAATAGATCAATTTACATATCGTGTTACGGAGATGGTTAATAAAATAAGGAAAAATGGTGATGAGCTAGCAGATCAGGAGGTTGTAGAAAAGGTTTTAAGAAGCTTTCCTAGAAAATTTGATGCAATAGTTGTGGTAATTGAAGAATCTAAAGATTTGACTAAATATTGTATGGATGAGTTGGTTGGCTCCTTGAAAAATTATGAAGATAGGTTGAACATAATGAGAATACCTCATTGGAGCATGAATTCAAAACACAAATGACATTTGGCGGAGGTAGAGGAAGAGAAAATCCAGGATTCAGAGGAAGAGGAAGAGGAAGAAACAATTTTCAAAGAGAAGAAAGAAAGAGTCAAGACCCAGGAGGAAGGAGAAATCAAAGTTTCAGCTCAAGGGAAAGCAATCATAATCAGACATTACAAAGGTATGAAAAATCAAAGATTCAATGTTATTACTATAAGAAATATGGTCACTTTGCAAATGAATGCCAAAAGAGAGAAGCAGATATGAGAAAGCAGAATGCACATTTCTCTGAGAGTAGTTCTGAGATATTGCTTATTACATGTGATGTATCCCAAGAAAATGCAAGTAACATTTGGTTTCTTGATAGTGGTTGTAGTAACCATATGATTGGAAATAAAGGGTTGTTTGAGGATTTGAATACATCAGTTAAAGCACAAATTAAATTAGGTAATGATAATATTGTAGAAGTCATGGGAAAAGGTGAAATCAATGTAATAACAAATAGTGGAAATAAAACTATTCATGCCGTTTATTTTGTGCCTGGTTTGAAGAATAATCTCATAAGTGTGGGACAAATTACTCAAAATGGTTATAGAGTTTCTTTTGAGAATAATGTATGCACTATATTTGATATTCCTCCTAGTAAAATGGTGATTGCAAGGATTAAAATGACAGACGACAGAATGTTCCCACTTCACATGAAAATTAAAATGATGGAGAAGATTGGAGAAAGTTTCAAGGCATCAAGTCAAGATCAAGCATGGATATGGCACTTGAGGTATGGCCATATAAACTTCAAAGGATTATGTCTATTGCAAAGAAATGAAATGGTAAAAATTTTACCACCTATTCAAGAACCAATTAGTTCATGTGAAAGTTGTATTTTGGGCAAGCAACATAGGTTAAGATTTCCAAAAGAGAAGTCATATAGAGCTTGGGCACCTTTAGAAATTGTGCATACAGATTTATGTGATCCAATGCAGACCCCATGATTAGGAGGGAGCATATACTTTCTAACATTCATTGATGATTATAGTAGAAAAACTTGGGTTTATTTCCTTAAACATAAATCTGAAACATTTGACAAGTTTAAGGAATTCAAGGCATTGGTTGAGAAACAAAGTGGTCTATCCATTAAGATATTAAGATCAGATAGAGGAGGAGAATACAAGTCAAATTAGTTTTTGGATTATTGCAGGTATCATTGAATACAGAAGCAGTTCACTACAAGCTATGCACCTCAACAAAATGGTGTTGCAGAACGGAAGAATCATACAATAATGGAGATGGCAAGAAACATGTTGAAAGGAAAGAATATATCTAATGAATATTGGGCCAAAGCAATAGCTTATGCAGTCTATATATTGAACAGGAGTCCAAAAAATATTGTGAGGGACATGGTTCCTCAAGAAGCATGGAGTGGTAAGCATCATAGTGTTTCTCATTTTAGAGTATTTGGTTGCATTGCATATGCACATGTGCCTAAACAAACAAGGAGTAAATTAGATGATAAAAATGAAAAATGCATTTTCATTGGTTATGATGAGCAATCTAAGGCATATAAGTTGTTTAATCCTATAACTAAGAAAGTCATTGTAAGTAGATATGTCGTATTCAAAGAGGAAGAATCATGGGATGGCAATATAGACATGACTACTACAGGTACAAGAATACTTGATGTAGGAGCATCTCAAGCGAGCTAACACGGAGACAACAGACAGCTGGAAAAGCACCCAGCACAAATTTTGAAAACGTTTTGAAGTATTAATGAAGTTGCCAAGTGGAGGCACACTTGTATAATGTAAATGAACCTTGAGTGATCCGCTCTCGTCCTTAGTTGGTAGAAGGAATTTATAGTAGTTAATGTAGGTAGATAGAATTGAATGTGTAGATTAGACATTTTTAGAGCGCAAGAGGGGAATGGGTCCCGGGATATAGACACCCTCATTGTGTATTGTAAGAAGAAGCATGGAGATTATGCCAATTGAGAGCATAGAGAAGAAGCAGAGAGCTGTATAGCCGAATTCCATGTACAAAGGTTCTGAATTAATACAAAAAGGTTTTGATTCAGACTCATGGTGTTCAAATATTCTCTGTGTATACATCTTTGACTGTTATGCTCATGAATGTTTTACTCTTTTTGTCATGCAATTGATTTATGCTATGTATGAATGATCTCTTGTTGAAAGTCTGAAATCTGAGAGAGAGAGTAAGGGAAATGAGTTTCAATTGTTTCTCTATCTGAGCAAAAGTTCCTGCAAGGAGTGCAGTTGAATTGTCTGCAAGGAGTGCGTTGACAAAGGGTTCATAGGTTTGTCTCTGAAATCTCAGACTAGATAGATTTTGTTCTCATTTTCTCAGAAGTGAAGCTAGGCACAGGAACCGTGCAAGTAGTGTGCATGCCGAGTAAAGTCTCAGAGTTGCGGACCTGAGTGAAGTATTAAGAGACTACTGCTACAGGTGTGCGCAGAGTCGAAGGGATTTCAACACTTGGAAGTGTTTGAAGGTCTACCGCAAGGAGTGCGAGTAGGAATTTTCTGAAAGACTCGAAATTTTGGGAAACTCAGAAGGATTTTAACCTTCGAAGGGATCAAAGGAAGGCAGGATGCCAAGTACCTTGAAAATATGAAGAAAGGCATAGCAACGTCAAACCGCAGGAGGACAAGTTCTCAAGGGAAGAACGGACGATCGAAATTCTCTGTGGAGAATTTGCGAAGTCCCGTGAGCCGTAAGATCTCACGGAGGAGCAAGGGAGTCATAGTGAGTATTCCCAAAGGTTAAGCTCAGGAGGAGTAGAAAGATAGATCCAAGCCATAGGGGTCATTGGATTTACCTGTGAACTTCTATTTCGGGTTTTCGCGAATGGAAGTCCGGAAATCTTTGCAACAGGAATCGCGAAATCACGAAACGTGAAGTCCCGAGGGGACAAAAGGATCGTGTGGGCCATAGGAATCAGCAGGGTGGATAGGTGGCACACTCTCGACAAGGAAGTCAATTAAGTTGACCATTTCAGGGTTTCATGGAGTGAAGTTCCGAATTCCTTTCATTAGGATTCGTGATATCGCGAAGTCTGAAGTCCCGACGGAGTGAAGGGCCATGGAAAAGTCAAAGCTTACAAGCGCATCAGCATTTCAGTAAACCGGGTTTCGAGAGTCAAGGAGACGAGTTGATCAACATTGCGACCACCGAAATCGCGATAAGGAGAAATACGAAATAGGGAGAGAAAGGGTTAGTGTTGACTGGTTTTCGGGTTTCGGAGATAGAAAGACAAGACACTTGACCACCGGAATCATGAAAGTGCAAAGTCCGATCTCCCGAAGCACAATGGGGAATTCTCGAAGTTGACTATGGGTCCAGATTTCTCGAAAGGGAAATAGAGGAGCCATTTCCGAGAGCTCTTCGGGCCGTGGTAAAGGAAATATCCTGTGTGCGCGGACCTTCCGACCTATGTGTTGAGGAGGGGTTGTGTGGCATCAATTTTGGTATCAGAGCACATAAAGTTTTCTTTGCTTTCTGTAGCAGGGAAAAGGAGAATTCACCATGCTGGCAAGGAGAAGGGACAGGCAAACACTCGATCCACCAAAGGATAGGGAAATGCCGAGAAGAAGGGTAAGGCAGATGACTAATCCAGCCATGGAGAGAGAGATCCGTGATCTATGAGCCAGACTCGAAGACATGGAGACAAAACATAGGTGTACACTCAGTGTTGGGGATCTTAGTGATTCTGAAAGTGAAATTGAAGTTGAACATGAAGAGGAAGTTGCAACTGAAGATGCCGCAAACGAACACTTGATTAGGGCTATTGCAAGAATGGGTACAAGAGCGAAAATGGACATTCCAGTTTATGAGGGAAACTTGGATGCAGAGGAGCTTCTAGACTGGATTAGAGCTCTGGACACATATTTTGACTATGAAGATGTCAAAGAGGACAAGAAGGTCAAACATGCTGTCACAAGATTGAAGGGATATGCAAGATTGTGGTGGGATGAACTACAAGATGGCATATGCTGCAAAGGCAAGCAAAAGATCAAAAGCTGGGATAGAATGATCGCGATGATGAAGGAAAAATTCATCCCCACGGATTACCAGATCACTCTATGTCGAAGGATGCAGAACTTGAGATAGAAGATGATGACAGTGAAAGAATACACTGAAGAATTCTACAGGTTGAACATCAGGGCAGGTCATCGGGAAAGTGATGATAAGAAGTTTTCCAGATACATGAATGGCTTGAGATACGACATCCAGGATGAGATGATCATGGTAACCATCCAAATGGTAGAAGATGCTTATCAGATGGCTCTAAAAGCGGAAGAGAAGTTGAGTCGAAAGAAGGGTCAAAGAGGTCGAGGCAGAAGTCAGCCCAAAGACAAATCAGTTGCTCAGGATAAAAACCAAAAGACCAAGGAGCACTGGAAGAAACCTTGGACTCAAACTGAGAGAGGTGGAACCTCAAAGCGAGGGAAATATGCTGAACAGAGAGGGCGGCATACAGAACAGAGAGGAGAGTATGTTGATAATAATATTTTTCCTCGTACCAGAGGTAGAGGAAGAGGAAGAGGTGGAGTAATAACATGCTTCACATGTGGAAAAAATGGGCACAAGTCTTATGAGTGTCCAAATAAAAAGAAAGAAGGAGGAGAGACTCACATCAACAAAGCACAGAGGCGGGATGTTGAGGCAGAAGATGCTGAAGGAGGAAAATCGTTGATGATGCGAAAATCTCTTTTGACACCAGAGAAGGAGGTGGAGAGTTCAGTCCAAAGAAACAGACTTTTCCGGACTGCTTGCAAGACCAGGGACAGGGTATGCAAGGTCATTGTGGATAGTGGTAGCATAGATAACCTCATTTCTACGGAGATGGTGGAAAAGTTGGAGCTGGAGACGATTGATCATCCAAGCCCATACAGAGTTTTGTGGCTAC
>SNQJ01S0224857.1:0-14744 GCA_010110895.2 Picea sitchensis
GGGGGTACCACTGGTTGTGGGAATAGGTGGATGTATGGGAGGTGTCGGTGGTGGTCCACTAATGGGTGGAGGTATAGCAACAGGATACGGCTGTTGATAAGGGGGTGGGGGGTAGTAAGAAGTGCCCCCATATGCCGACGGGTATTGAGGTGTTCCATACATCGGTGGTGGTTGGGGTTGTGGACTATGGTGTGTGGTGGTACCTATTAGTCCATCTGCTGAGTGAGACATCCCAGGTTTATCTTGACCAAATGGAACAGGTCTAGGAAGATCAGGAAGTACTGTGTATAAGTACCCTGACTGTGCGTAAATGAGGTAATATTGTTGGGCTTTACTGATGGCTTCTTCTTTTGATTGTGGAAAGGTGGAAGCGACATCCTTCCCGAGGAGAGCGACAAGTGATTTAAGAAACCAGTCAAGACATTGTTGTTTGGTGGTTTCTGCTTTACACAAACTACGTCGCCTACGCCACTCATGGATGTGGTCAACAATGTGGGTGGCTGAGGACTGTTTGAAATTAGACAGTAGTTCTAGACCATTTTCATGGTGGATGGGTAATTGGAAGAAAGTTAAGAATGCTTTGGCCTAATTGAAGAAAGTTAAGCATCGCTTTGGCCAAGGATTCAGCAGTTAACCCCTGGATTTTCGACATACCATTTGGCTGATGGGCCAGTGGGGAGCGTGGCAAGCGAAAAGATGCAGTTCGATGAGTCTTCCATGTGCGATGCTATTGAAGAAATAATCTATAGATGAGAAAGGTTATGCAAAGTCGATTATGGGTTACCTGCCTTTTCAAACTTCTTTGTGTCTGAAGGAAGTTTGGTTGGTATTGCAGGCCATGCGGCATCATGCAATATAGGATCATTGTAGAAGCCAGAGATCCGGAATGTTGAGAGAGGCTGGCATGGTATCTGGTAGGTAGGTAGAACCTGACCTTTGATGGGGACCAGGGTGGGCTGGTGCTTCCTCCTTGAGAGGAGTGGGTCCCCGCTTCCGTGCAAAGGGGAGAGCGAGTGACTGTGTGACTTTGGGAATTGGACCTAAGTAAGGTAGAACTGGGCAAAAGTTGATCCTGATTGGTAGCACTCACAGGAGTGTGTGAAGGAAGTTTTGATGAACGAGTACGACCAGATAATTCCCCTAAGATAGGAGGGAGAATGAGAAAGAGAAAAAAAGGGAGAAAAAAAAAAAAAAAAAAAAAAAAAAAATAAATGGTGAGAGAAATATAGAGCCAAGAGTTCATATGACTATTTTTACACCATATATATCAAAGTCAAACTGTAATCAGATGCGTATCATATATAAATAAAGAAAGATAAGGCTAAAAGGATTTCGGTCCGCGTAAATCAAAGAAAGAAATGGATTTTGGTGTCCTAGGAGACAACGTCCTCTCAGCACTACTGGACCTTCCAATAGCTCTCAATAGTGGGTCTGAAGTCACCGGAAGAGACACTATGAAGGATGAAATAACTGGTTATGGATCCGCTTTTCAAATCCACCAGACGTCCCAAAATTATCACTAGGCACCCGTATCCGGCGCGGCGTATTCAAGAATGGTCAATGGATGGATCCCGTCCAAGAGGGTGCCCAAGGGGACGACGTAACGGACTGGCTCCCAATCTTCACCTGCATCTCCATTTTTGGTGATTGGAACGCTGGACTTGAGGATTTGAAAGTTCCCTATATCTCAAATTCTATGTTTGAAATCGAGAAACCGTGATAATGGGTTATTTTGGATGCTCACTCTAAATCACCATCGTACTTTTGGCACCTCCGAGTGACAACTCTATGAGTTGGTTTTGAAATATTTTATTAAAGCTGTTTGTGAGTATCGGGATGAAACCAACATCATGCATAAGTGCCGGAGAGTGGATAGTCCAACTGGCGAAAAGATTGGGTGTTTTCATAATCCCTTTGAGGAAACCTACTTAGATCACCACATTTCGAGATGAGGTTATGTGAGGAAAGTGGGTTTTTGTGTGGAGGAAAGTGTACCAATTTTAGTTATTTAGATGTCAAATCTGCGAAAAGATGGAATTCGCTTATTCCTTACAAGAGTTTGATTACCTAAATTATTAGATGTCATTGGTACAACCATGCAAAATTTTAAAATCACTAAAGAAATAGCATGTGGACAGGGTCCGTTACTTATCCTTTAAATCCCTATGTGTTAGTTAATCTATAAAAGCATGAAACTAACCTAGACTGAACATGTGGGGTCTGCTATAAACTTTTAAACTCTAAGATCTAAGAAAAGAAAATTTTCAACAATCCATCCTACTTGTGACATGTGTAAGGCTGTATATTCGCTACAAATTTAGGATATGTTTGAAAATGAAACTAAGAGGGGTCTCCTTAAAGAGCCTTTGTCCCTCCTAAAAGTTTGAAATTGTTTAAGGGAGATGGAATCGAATTCTCAACCCTTTTCTGATTCTCAAAATCGCTCAATGGCTTAAAGAGCATTCAAAGATTGTTACTTTACTCTAGTCCCTGTGAGTTTCAGGATTAGAATCGATTCACCCGATTTATAAAGTCCAAAGTCAATCCAATGGCGTTTAAGGAAAAATGATTTTATCCACCCAAGTGCCTATGTTTGCTAGATTAACCCTTTATAAGCAGGGTCTAAGTCGCAAGATTTAGGAGAGAACGCATATCATCATTCTTTAAGAAGGAAAATGATTTTCCCAGATCTAAGACCCATAATGCAAATTTTAGTGCATGCCCCCGGCAGTGTGGACATCGTAGGCATATGATACCGCTACCACGAACTAGTGTTTAAAGGGATACCACGCCACTGGTAGTGGACTCAATTCGCTACCGTGGTCAGTAGAAAGTCCGAGAAGAAAAACTGGATGTGCTCTTCCAATTCTTGTGAATTGACTGGTTAGCAGGTCTGGAGAGGCTGGTTTGTGAACCTACAAGTCAATGAAACTCGTCGAGCAAATGAAACCTAAATGAGGAGTGAATTGACTTATTCCTGGAGCCTACCAATTGCTTATAATCTAATTACCAGTGAGCAATTGGTAGCGCTTGTTACGCTCCGCTAATTCTAGGCGTGACAGCTGGGAAAGGAAAGGGTTAGGGAAAACAAAACAAAACACAGACAAGAATTCAAAACTAAAACTACCGTTCCATATAAACAATGAAAAAATAAGTACCAAATGGACTTCAATACCAATGTATAAGTCGATCTAGTCGATTAGAAACTAGTGTTGAAGAAAGGGGACTTGGGTCCTTCTCTCCACAATGAAGGCTCTTGAGGCCCCAAAGCTTCACGTGAAAAGAGATGAAAATGTGGTGAAAGAACTCCAAGCTTATTCACCTAAGAGAGGGGTGAATATCTTATGAAATACAGCTTACAATGTTTATTGCCAAAGAACGAGTCCTTAGTAAATCTCAAAGAAAGATAACAATACAAAAGAATCTTTGAGAAAATGGTGGTTATTCATGGCTTTTCATAGCCTAGCATCTTGCTATTATGCGACTTGGAGTGTGAAAAGAGAATCTTTAGGGTCTACTAGGTCTCTCTTTGACCAACTCCACCATGCAGCCTTCGAGGATTTGTTACCAAATCAATTTTGGGAGCCGATCCATTAGGTGGTTGAGGTCACCACCCCCAATAAATGCCAGCAGGTGCTGGTTTTCACTCAAATCACAGACTCGTACATGCCGTGACAAGTTGTTAACATGCGTATAAGGCGCACTCGGTTCCACAGAAGCCTTCACCTCTTTGGTCATCTTTAAGGTTTTGACCAATGTTGTGGAATTAACTCGCGCCATGAATGACCCACCCATTTTGACGATGCGACTTTGTCGCCATGCTGAATTCAATTTCGCTGATACCATCCCACATAGTCAATCCTTGTGCTGATGTCTCGGTCGGTATTGAACATAGACACCGGGTGATTTCACTTCCAACCGTGATGCTGACCGGAACTGCGTAAGTTATCATAATAATACTGCCACCGACGCGAAGGAGAGACACGACGATTTTTGTAGTAGTAGACACTCGACAAAGAGTGCTCACTTTATTCCGCATCGCAACCGACATAGCGCCAGATTTTTCCATCGCTGAGATTGTGCAGAACGGCTGGCATGCCTGTAAAGATTATATCCGATCGAGGATCTATTTAATTTGGACGGTTTGGACCAGTTCCAAGAGGCCTTGGGGAACCCAACTTAAATTTAGTAATGCATATCACCCAGTAGATTGATCGACGAGCAGAACGCAACTAACCTGAAGACATGTTGCGACAAATGCTGGATGGACCAAATAAAGCTGGGAGGAGTTCTTGGCTCCTAGTATTCGTCAACAGCCAGAAAGCACCATTAAGATGGTTTCCTTTGAGTTTCTTTATAATAACGGTTCACACCTTGAGTTGGGATCGGCTTGAGGATATCCCGTGGACCGTGGCGATCCAAGAAATGGAAGAGCAAATGCAAAACATAATACAAAGGATAAAGAGCTGTGCAGGATCGACAAAGAGTTATGTCGACAAGACCGAATGCATCAGAAATACGAGGTCGGCGATCGAAATCTCTTGGCGGTACACCGCGATAAGAGTCTCGATCAAGTTTGAAAGTAGAGCCAAAATCTCCTAGGTCTGGTGGGACCTTCGAGGGAGAGAAAGGCCCGCGGCTCCATCGACCAGCCCTTGCCCGATTCCGAGGCGATGCAACGATGTTTTCGGGCGTATCCGCTTTGGTGACATTATGTTTGCGATCCCACACGGATTGACAAGGAGTTCCTGCGTATCGACGAGGGAGCACTCTGCCAAGAGATGGCCCTGTCTTTGGACTGTTTATCTGCTACTCAGCGAATGCCGAATCCAAGGTCCGGGATGCTTATAGGTCCAAGACTCAAGGACTGGAGGACGACAGATATGCCTTAGTCGGCTTGTTTGATAGATAGACTTATGATACTGCGGGTATTTATGATATTATGGTACCTTTATTTCGTATTTATACCAAGAAACTTCGGGATGAAGTTTAGACCAAGAGGGTTGTATGTAACATCCCTCTCTATCGAGTAAACTTTTGTTGATTTATTCTTTGAGGAAACTTTCTCGTAAGTGATCTGGATTTTTTATGAGGATAAAACTTTTTCCTTCATTATGATGTGCTAAATTATATGACATGTGGATGTTTTACTACCTGATAGACAGTGTCGGGCCAATTTTCATTATTGGAGTGTGCAGGAGCCTGACCTCGAGGATGCAGAGAGTTGGAATCCCCTTGGACTCCGATTTGAGTCGGAGTAGCTGTTCTATTTTCATTTACGATATTGTTTGTTTTGGATATGACTGATGGCGATATGTTGTTGACATGATCTCGACATGGTTGATGATGCAATGACGATAGCTTGTCAATGCACTCATATGGAGTAAGGGGCCACAAATGAAGTTCCATAGATTGAGGGAGAGGTGTGGGATTAGTATCCTCGCCATTGCTTTTGCATTACTAGCACTTCACCGTGGGTTCGAATCAGGTTAATTCATTACCTAGTTCTAGAGGAATCCACGATGCCGTGAAGGGTAGATCAAGTACAATCATTAATTTATGATTCTATAAGGCAATAAGTATGTGGGGGCTCCTATTCCTTAGAGCCTTATTCTCACATTTCACTCATGCAAGTTGACCTGTGGGGTTATAGAGTCTACCATCCGCTGCTACCGAAAGTGGCACCTTGGAGAACGTACATCCGGCGGCACGCTAAGAAAGGAATGCAGTCTTATAATAATAATGGCAGTTTTATCAATATATATCTTGTATTATATATCTTGTTATCTTATAATAACAGGCTTTAGAAATACTTTATGGGAAAAATTCCTCGTTGCGAGTTTAATCATAAACAAATCTGTTGAGTGTGCTAAATCATGCACATGACTAATTCAGCATCATGTCTCGACACCGATGGATTATGGTTCTGAGAGATGATGTAGATGATGATATATTTTGTTAAGGTTTGCAGATATTATTAGGTTTCTTTTCAATTACTAGATACAACCATAGCATAGATAGGATCATCGAGAAATACACAATCACAAGAGAGACACAACATTTATATCCTCCGAACTCCCTCTGCTGGGGATAAAACCCAACAAAAAACTTCCTCTATAATATAGATAAATAACAAGCAATGCCAATAGAATAAATCAAACAAGACAGAAATTCCTCTCCCAAAGATAGTGCTACTCTCTCTCTTCTTCTCCAACTACAACTCCGACCAAAGCTTTGATGAACAAATGAGTGTAGGTACAAATGAGGCACTAGCCTCTATATATACAACTGCAGGAGCTAGAGTGAGGGTCTTTCATCAAGTGGCCAACTTCTCATCATGGGTGGTTATAACCACTTTAATATATTCAGTAAGCTATAACCATCTTTAATATATCTCGTAATAACTTTTCATTTTAGTCTGCTATACTAGATTTGACCAATTCCGCGATTTGTCAATTACAGCATCCGACATGATCAATCAAGAAAAGGGATTGATCTAATGAATAATACATCAATAATACTCAGAATACTCTTTGCAGTTACATTTTTTCAACACTCCCTTTAACAAGAAGGGTATTCTACACAATATCGTGTAGAGAGGGAACTATCAACAACATCTTTGAACACTGACTGGCATATCGGTAAATCATCGGAAAAGTTTTTCTTATCATCAATATCATCATTCACTGCAGAGAGAGTTGGAATGGCATCATCCCTATCAGCATGAGCCTAAGGTAATATCATCATCATCTTCTTTAGCATGAGTATAAAGTAACATCATCATCTTCCGCATGAAAGATGAAATGACATCATCATCATCATAATCATCTTCGGCAAGGAGTTGAAGTGGCATCATCATCATCTCTTCGCCAGGAGTTAAAGTGGCATCATCATCACTACTTTCGCAAGAATCCCAAGTGGCATCATCATCATCATAAACTCGTCAACATGGATTAGTATAACACTAATATCATCATCAATAATAATAAGACAGTTGATATAACATCAAAAGCAACAATATCATAGCAATGTTGATATCATCATCAACAACAACATCACAAAGATGAAGGTCAGAGTATCATCAACATTCATTGAGAGTCTCGTAATCTAGGTTGGAACACAACATGAAGTTGGAAACATCATCACAAACACATAGAACATCATCATAGCACAAGTATTGGCGACGCTAAAGAATTATAAGTTGAAATCTCAACACAACAATTAAGATGGAATCACCACAACAATTAAGATGGAACATAATCACAACGCATTGCTCGCACGAATTAAGATGGAATTCAACATAGCAATTAATTGCATCAACAATTGTTGAATCTCAACACAACAATTAAGCCGCATCAGCAATTAAGCTAGAAGCACAAATCACGTCGCACAAGACAACAATTAAGCCAGCACATCACTAGGGTTGGCATCACCACACAATTGTTGAAGCACGACGATGGTATATCAATTAATAACACTACCTCTTATCGACAAAGTCCTTTCTCGACTATAAATTGAACCTATCTTGGTACCTCAAACTTTACATGAGATAGAGGCTTGGTCAACACATCAGCAACATGTTCATTCGTGCTAACATATTGAAGCTTTGCTGGATCCCTCTCTGCACTACGTCATGGATGAAATGATATCGGATCTCTATGTTTTGACTTGTCATGGAAAACATGGTTCTCTCTATTATTCTATAACTGCTTTCACATAGGATCTTGGTTGCTTCAATCTCTAGGTCCAATAGACCAGTCAACAACTTACAAAGCCATGGATTCACAATTGGCAGACCATGCAACAATGTATTATGCTTCATTGTACCGAGAGAAATGCTTGATTGTTTCCTATACTTACATGAGATCATGGATGATCGCAAACTAAAACAACATCCATAAGTGCTTTTCCATAGAGAGAAACTTCCATCCTAATCTGAATTAGTGTACCCACTAATGTGAAATTATGATCTCCATCATAACCTAGAGACCATAATCTAATGCACCTTAAGGTACCTCATCACATGTTTCTTTGTAAACAACTAGGTGAACAAGTTCAGGGTTCCCATTAGAAACCTAATTGATTCAAGGTGTTCACGGAAAAATAGATAGTTGGACCGGTGTTCGTCAGATACACGATCCAATGATCCTGCTTCCATACAAGGTGGCATCAATAAATTCTGACGAAATGTCGACCAAAAGCTTCAACATCGTTTCCATGGATGTATTCATGTACTTACATTCTAGCATGTCAAAACTCTTTAAGATTTAAACCCATACCTCCCCTTGATTAAGTAAAATCTCTTCTAGTTTCTACCATACTTCAAGACCTAACAAATAATTCATTAGGCTGCTAGTCTCTTTCATCTCAAATTGTAGCTTCACATCTCGATGATGAGATTTTTTTCTCCAGCTAAGAATAAGTCATCCCCATACATCACAATATCACCCACTCATCATTCATAACCCTGAGGTAAAAGTTAGAATCAACTTTACCTCTTGGCAACCTAAGCTCATCATAAAATGTCTATCCTTCGCACATCAAGCTTTCCCAGGGAGCTTGGTTTAACACGTACAAAGCTTCCTTCAAATAGAAGACATGAGTCTTTCTATCTTCAATCTTCAAATCAATTTTCATTACATTGCACCAATCTAGTGCACTTTCTCATCTACAACCCAACTACAATTAATTATGTCTCTATATGCTTTCCTCCAAAGAAATTATCTATCCCACCATCTTGGGAGTATGTCCCTCTACCTCCTCTCTAAATCCATTCCTCTTTGAACTGACTTCAGACCTGCATCAGCTTCACTCTGGATGAGAATGGATTTTCATCCCTACTCATGGACGCTAAAAATCCGAGAGTAACTTCTTCTATAACTGCATCTATCTTGAACTCCAGGGTGGCTCAATAACTGGACACCTAAGATAGTTTCTTCATGAGTAACCCTCATTCTGCCAGTTCCATGACCCAACTAATATACCCACCAACTGCCACTCTATTTTGAATATGGGGATTTCTCTCCCTGCATCCTATACTTTATATGAATCATGGTTATTCTGGTTGTCTCATAAATATTGGAACAATTTCTTCAATAAGTGTCTCATAATAGTCTTCTCCCTTTGCTAGGAGAGAACTCCTCCTGACATACATCAGTTTTGTATATCCAAGAATACGTTTGATTTGTATATATCAATATTGGAAGTCAATACTCACTTCTCTTCTCACAGAAGAATCTATATCCTGGTCTTTCTGATTGGCTTCCTTCGTTGAAACAAGGTAATCTTCCCAAGAGATTTCATATCTCCCAGAAGTTCGGGGTTAATGATCTAATACCCAAGATTCATCTCCTACCATGGAAGTTGACCTTCATCCGACATACCTCCTGAGATCAAAGCCACTGACCAGAGTCTATATGACTTCATCATCTTTGCTGTGGTATGCTCTTGTAGGTTGAATACCAAGTCTAGATGTGAGTATAAAAGTCAAGCTTCAAACTAGTTATGCTTCCCGTTCTAATGCTCGGCTATCTTTGGAGCCTTCTGTCCCTTACAATCAATCTTCATATGAGAGATACTATGAATCTCAAGAGATGGCTTATTCTTCATCTCCTTTGGTACATTAGTGTATATGGTCATGTACATAATCTACTTCATGTCTCATATAATATGTTTCCTTTTGCAACGTTCACTATAGCTTCCTCAGAGTTATCACCGTATTCAAAAACAAGGTCAACAAAACAAGTGAATAGTACTATTTTGATAATGGTAGATAAAGCAATAGAAAAAAAAATCATCACAGTTGGCTTCTTTTAGAGCTATCACTTGTGACTTGTCTGAAGCAGAGATCAAAAGTAAGAATACAATATGAAATGAGGTCAAGTGTTGTGATCAAACATTCCCTCATGGCAACCCGAACTAACATAAGAGGTTTCTCCTAGAGGAGATGTTATTGTATCATGTAAATAAATACATTAAGCATTTATCTCAATATGCTCACATGCTAACAAGCACTATAGTGTTTTCTTGACACTTGCACGCTTTGAATCTTAGAAACTTAATCATTCAAACCTCGAACCTAGAGTTTTGCTCTCAAGAATGAGTGTGTTGTTTTCTTCAAGTCTCCTTCACTCAAGATGACAAGTGTTTTCTTAAACATGTCTTTGTACTAGAAAATATGTTATCTTTGACAAAATCTTGGTTAGAAAATGTTTCCATGATTCTACTTCTAAGTCCATCAATATTTTGACCAATGTGTTAGTATGATGGTCATAGTCAAATATGGTCATTGTCATAACAACTTAAGCATCGTAATAATCAAACTCGAAGTCAGATTACTTTGAATGTGTTGGATTTTGAGATACTTTTGGATCTATGATTGTCAAGAGATCCTTTCTCATGCAAATACCCTTTAACGCTTAACAATTTAAACATATGTGAGTACATACCTCCTCAGGCATTTCATGTGTAGTGGCACCATCCTGCAAGGCAAATGCGGCTAATCACCAACTTTAAAACTTCAAGGGTGACCGCGAATCGGTACTCACGGTTTATATAAATTTCCAAATAGTACTACAATTGATTAACAAGTAACTAGTTCTAAGATTGTGCAACTAACCGCGAACTTAGGGTCTTAGAGTGAAACCTTCTAATTTTTCAAACTTCAAATTTTGAATTTTTGACTAAGGGATATTGAGTTGGAGGCTAGGTAAGTTAGTGCAACAGATTTATGAAACTCCAACTTTTACCCTCAAACCCTAATTCAACGGATTGATTCCAGCTCGCTCGCTTGGTACTTTTCGGTTTCTTGTTCCATTAAAACTAGGGTTTCACTTTCCGAGATCTAATTCTAATCAAAAGCGCCAAGGTGCAAAATAACCTTGCTAAGGCGACTTTTATAGGACATTTGTTTTGAGTAAGAAACTTTTCTTCAATAAAACCCTAATTTGTATGTAATGTAAGTAAATAAAGGACTTAAGCTTTCCTTGTGAAAGATGCTCTCTCTCACTTAGCTCGATACCATGTTAAGGTTTAATATATTAATAGGTTTTTCAATTCACTAGAAAATCATAGCATAGATAGGATCACCGAGAAATACACAATCACAAGAGACAACATTTATCCGGAAACCCTCATGGGGAGAAACCCAAGAAAAACTTTAATATAGATAGCCAATACAATGCCAAGAGAATAAAATAAACACTATAGATAGAAATTCTCCCAAGTAGTGTGCATGTCTCTCTCTCTTATTCTCCAACCGCAGCTCCGTAGACTTCAAGGCCCACAACAAGTGAGTTTAGGTAACAATGAGTATGCTAGCCTCTTTATTTACACCTAGCAGTGCTAGAGTGAGGTGTCTTTTTCACTGCATGGTCTAATTTCTCAATCAGTGGTTATAACCACTTAATATATTTTAAATGCATCATCTAGCCCATTACAATTAGATTTCCACCAATCCACAAAGGATTTGGTCAATTACAAGAGTTTCATTACGATCAATCCAATGTGGACAATGAATAATACATCACAATAAGTATAATACTCTTTGTATTTACATTATTTCAACATATTTTGATGTCAGGATGCTACCAAGTATGTTGATATGATGATGATGTCGCGACTTGATCTCATGGATCATGAGATATCATGTATGGCTATTATGATGATACATGTAGAATGTTCTGCAATACTATGAGATCCTTGCCCATACCATGTGAAATGGATGGATGTGTTTGAGACCATTACACTAATACCTCCTAGCTAGGGAGGGAGTGTTGATATTACAGAAGTTATGGGAGGTATTAACCTTCATGTGTAAACCTTTTAACTAGAATAGAATATTTCAGAATCCAAAGAAACTGCAGTTCTGATGTGTAAAACCCTAGAAGACAAGTCACCAAGAAAATACCACACAGTGCATTATCTCTGTAGAAGGACAAGTCGCTCTCTGATTGTGACAAGAACCACTATAAATAGGAGGCAATTGAGCTCATTTGTACACACACCTCACCTTTCACTTCCTCGAAGAGCAGTACAAGCTGAGCAGCGAAGAGAAAGGGAAGGTGCATATCTCTAGAGTACTCTTGGTCTCTCTCTTCATGCTATTCAGCCAAGATATGCACCCCTAGTATCCTTGGTGATATTCTTGGTGACATCTTGGAGTATATTAGTGTATTTATTGAAGGTGAAAATATGGGGAACAAGTGCAACTCTAACTGTTGCAGTTGAGTATTGTCCTTAAGCTCCATGGTTGCGGGAGACTTTCCCCTCTTGTGTGCTATCCTTGGAGAAGATGCGCTACACCTTGTCTCTTGTATTGTTGTTGCAGCTTGATTGTGTTTTGGTTCCATCTCATGCTATTGTTGCAACTAGAGTTTATCCTGTTGGTTCTAGTGTATTTTAATCATGCATTCAGTGCAATTTATGCTTGGTTGTGTGCCTGGTTGGGTTAGTGATATTGTCTATAGTTAAAACAAGCACATCAAATATTCTAATAGAAATTCAATATAATTATATGAATAAATATTTCAAAATGCCCCTGCTAAGAGATCAATATTGAACAATTTAAAATCACCTCAAAGTATCTAAATGGTTCGACACATTATTGGTTCATACGATTCAAGGAACAAAGTAAGGGAGTGCAAATAAATGGGCCATTATTTGTCTTAAACGTTTTTAGAAATGTTCCAAGAATAGAGAGACACAAGGAAAATAACCTTTTTCTCTCGAAGTAGAACACTTGAAAAACAAAATAGCGAAATATAAATGGTGCAAACGAATATTACAAGGGGATCAATATCTCATGAATAAATTCGATAAGAAATTATTAGAAAAAAAAAATGATGAAATTTCTTACCCAACAAATTATAGTCAAAACCTACTTGCACAAATTAAAAAAATTAAAAACAGAGAAAAAGACGTAATAGAATAAACAACCCATCAACAAGAAAAAAATAATGGATCCAATTGAACTAGGGAAGTTCCTAATATCAAAATCCAAACTATAAATAAAGGAGCTATCATAATTGCAGTCAAAGTTGAAAAATCGAGTGAATATTTATCTATAGTCGACAGGGTATCAATCAACAAAGTGACACTTACAATCCAACTGAAGGTCCCTCTGTCACCATTAACAATTCCAATATACCAAAAGAAAGTTCAAATTCCAAACCCTAATGACACCCAAATCACAAATTCCATTACAAATATAAAAAATCAGTGCACAATTCTAAAAATTGAAATACCAATTCAACTCATTTCCAAAAGTATAATGAGAATCACAGTAAAAGAAGTCCTAATAGAGCATTGAACCATAGAGTTTTACAGAAACGAAAAATCAAATTAGGATGCACCAATCCTTTCACAATGGGATAGTTTTGTTCAACAATTTGAAGATCATATTGTTTCATTTATTCAACCATGACAACTTCAAATGATAACATTAGATGCAAGAACAAAAAAATAGTCTTTTCTAGATTATGCTTTGAGAACAAAGCGTCTTTGAAGGGTGAGGCAATGTAACATACATAAATACACATATAATAATAATAATAATCATAATAAAACAATATTGAATAACTAAAGGTCATGTCTAAAAGACATGTCTATTCGACTAGGCGACCATTCAATGTGACAAGGTGTATATATGTCTTCCAATTGTTGGTGTCACATTACACTCACTTAGTTTGTCAACTCCATGTTCAATTTGTACTTATGAGACACTCGGTGCAGTATACACATAAATAAGACTTTTAATATACTATGCAAATTAATCGAAAAAAAAAACAACTAAAATTAAGTCACACATAAATCGAAAAGCAAACATAAGAGATGGGGTCACAATGTTTTTGACCCCCAACCCAACTGGTGGTACCGCTTGGAGTAAAACCTCTAAAATCTCATAATCTTACTTCCTAGTGTGCACCTAGTGGGGTCATGAGCAAGGTGATTCCATAGCACACATGATCGTAGCAAAAACTATCTAACCTACTTTAACACACATTGAAAGATAAAGTTATGTTTGATTCAAATACTAAAACTAAACTAATAGACCATCTATTTTCCAAATCCCAATTTCATCAATGATACTTCAAATGTTGTTATAGGTAAGAATGCACACATCCAAATATGACATTTTTTTTAATATAATTAAAGAATGATGAGGAACTCAATGGTCTATAAGAATCCTAATTCGGGCATACTTTATTCATCATTTAGTAGCATGTTACAGGTGGTCATTTTGTAGCACATTCTACAAGTGGCTATCATGTAGCATACTCCTCAAAACAAAATTCAACTAATCAAAACTATATACAATCAAAACTAAAACTAACAACTACTATATGCAGGAAAAATAGCAGCAACACTGTCATACCTGTGAGTGGACCCAGCTCGAAGGTAGGCCTCTGCTCAAGGCTACTAAATCACCAGCACAAGATTACAATTATAATCCAGACATAAACAACAATATTAAATCAGCAAATGACAGAGTTCTGTAATAGCTCTTATGTTGAAATAATGTAACTGCGAAGAGCATTCTTATTATTATTTTATTCATTGGATTAAATCCCCATTGTGGATTAATCATGTTGATAATTGTATAAGGACCAAATCCCCTTTTGCGGATTGGTCATCGGACAATTACAAAGGGAAAAATAAGAAGTCGGCCCCAGCAGTTATTATGGAAGACCCAGAATTAATTAAAGGTGGGTTTACCCACCCAGAGTGAGAGGTCAGCCCTACCA
>SNQJ01S0224858.1:0-14930 GCA_010110895.2 Picea sitchensis
AGAAGATATTACTATGCTGAGGATGATACAGTTGAAGAATAAGCAATCAATAATCTGAACAGTTAATTCCAAAACTCAACAAGCTAACATGCATGCAATTACTACGATTCTGAAATAAACTAAATTCAATACAGAGAATAGCAGCGCCTTGCACCTGTTTGGCGGGCCCAACCAAAAGGTACAAACACCGAAGGAAACAACCAAAACTACTCAATCATGCTACGCAAACATTGTGTAAACTTCACGCTCCATTAACTCAGAATAAAATACTCAAATCGTATGACAGTGAAATAACATAACGCACATCATTTTTTATTCAGAAATATATGTTCACGATATAACATAACATAACCCATTCTTAGGAGTGATCTTCCGTTTTATACCTATATCCTCCTCCATAACAGTCTAAAGAAAAAATACATAAAGACAAACAGATCCCTGATCCGAAAATAGCTTGGAATCAAGTTTAAAACAGTCTTCACATCTTCGTGACACGTAGTGTCACAAAGTGTGAACGATCAAGAATTAACGACTCAGTTTTATCATTATGCCTTCAATCATCCTGTGAGTTATGACTCCATTTGTCATGTGAATCTCTCTGTCTCCCATTCTGACCACACGTGGTGTCACGAAGTGTGAACGATCAAGAATTAACGACTCAGTTTTATCATTATGCCTTCAATCATCCCGTGAGTTATGACTCCATTTGTCATGTGAATCTCTATGTCTCCCATTCAGACCATAACACACAGATCTTGAGCTGCTCCATTGGTATCTTCATGGGTATGAGTTGGTACTTGGTACTGGCAAATCCTGTTCCAAAATAGAAATGGTACCTAACCTTAAGTGACATTAGTTTCAATATCAATTTTAAAGCATCAAATGCATAAGAATAGCTTGAAACGAATATACCTTAAGTAGCCTTCCCATTGAGTGGTAGGAGATACCGAGTCAAAAAAAGGAGCGCCAAAAGGTACCGGGTATAGAAAATGAATTGGAATATAAATATAGGCAAAAACATGATCAAACCGAGACCAACATGCCCCCACACCGGTGTCTTTGCCTGTCCTCAAGCAACAAAAGTCAAAGACTGGTAACAATCAGAGCGTTGCAGCAGCTACAACCAACATCTGTAGCCTCTCATGCTTCTTAAGATTCCTAATTTCTCTCTTAAGAACCCTGTTGATTATAACATGCTTCTTCGCAATCCTCTGAAGTTGCCTGTTCCTTTGAAAATATCCTTATTCCTCTGCTTTATCCTTTCAATTTGGACAAGAGGTGAGTCACCATGAGTTTCATGAGCTCATTCTCAATTTTAATATGTCTATCCAATACAACGTACTCATGCAACTTCTCCTTCAATATACTATTCTTGCTTTCTAGTTTTGCCACCATTGGTTTTAAGAATCGACTGGAGGAAATCCCACAGTGAGTTTCAAATGTTTTCTCTTGCTCTGGCTGTGCTTGAGGGCTAGAAGCATGAGTAAACTCGTCTGGGCTACGTTCATAAGTGTCAAATGGATCAAAATTATGATCTGGAATGAATTCAGGGGTGAACTCATTTGGGCTGCATTCATAAGTGTCAACTCGATCAAAATTATGATCTGGACTGAAATTGTGAGTGAACTCATTTGGGCTTCATTCATAGGCGTCAAGTGGACTAGGAGTGGACTCTCTTTGATCTCAAACAGGGTACCGTTGGTAATTTTGTAACTGACTCATTCGCATAATTCCCTTGGGCTTTTAGTAGTTTCGTCGATCCGCTTTTACGGTTTTTTTCAATGAGTTGGGACAGAGTCCGGTCATTTCAGAGGGCTCTGGAACCTCCTCGTGACCATCCACACTCTCCAATTCCGTGGGTAAAGACCGGCAATCGAGTTGTCCATTCCGGTAACATTTACATTTCCTTTCGACTCTCCTAGGCTTGTCAGTTGACTTTGCTAGTTCCTCCACGTCAATTATGTTCTCAGAAGCTAGGGGAGAACTTGGGATTTCAATTTTTGCCTCTGTAGGTGTGGTGTTCTTCATAGTTTCAGTATTGGTTTCTGCTTTGTCATCAATTGGAGGTTCTCGATCATGGTCCCCAACATAGTCTTTGGTCGAGGTTTTAACCCTCTTTTCCCGAGTTCAACTTTTTGTGTGGGGGAACATGGTTCACACTCCTATCTTTAGACCGGCATAGGCGAGGGTTTTTACAATGAACAGGTCCAAAAGGCTAACAAGTTTCTTGCTTCTTCGCCAATGCAGATTTAATCAATATTTTAATCCAGGGCCAAAGTGAAATAAACTCCCTCGAACCTCGTTAGCCTTTTGGACCCCGTTTCGCCATCCTTTTGTAGACTTCTTTTAACAAAAAGAAGGGTATGTTCTGTAGAGTACCTGTGAAGTGTAACAAAAATCGGGCGTGGCAGGGGAATATAAATGTATATCGACCCTCACACGTTAAACAACGCTGGAGGATGATCAACACATGCACCCACTGTGGCTCCAGCCAAGACAGCGACGTTCCCTCGAACCATTTCGTTTCCCGGTACTGAGGTTTCAAAAACTGCGTACAGAGATTTTTATCAACCGGCTATCCCTTTGTCCATATTTGGCTTGTGGTGGGAAATTGAATTGCCACCGATAGACTTCCCCTATTATTCCAAGAAGATCTATGGTCGCCAACCACCACGAACCAGAAACATACGCAAACTGGAGCGTGATTGCATCGTTATATCCATCGAACTTCTCAGAAACGGCTCCCACCCTACTTTCTTAAAAATATCTCTATTTGCCTCATGTTCCTAAGGGCTTCCAAGTCGGCGTATGTTTCTGTTTTGTGGCGATTCGCTACCATGGATCTGCTTGGTATCATAGGGGAAGTCTATAGGTGGCATCGAAGGTTGGATGAGGGTGACTAAGGGAGAGAATGTGATGGAGAACGGAGTCGGGAAGAAAATCATATGAGAATATTTGAATTGTCGCGGAGATAGATAGGGTGTCTGAACATGATGAAATTCGTACAAGGGTGTAGATTTATCATATCCGAGTCAAATCAAACTTAGTTCCGGGAATGCAGGTGTATTTTCATGACATGAAATGTCATGGTAGGTTAGTTCATTAGGTACAGGTCGGGGAAATGATGAAACGCTATGGAGTAATCAAGGCACCTTAGTTCAAACTTATTAGTATGCAAATTAATACAATAAATCAACACGAACTAAACAAACCTGAAATAAATTACATATCCCCATTGTTATGAAAGTCTTGTTGTAGAATTGTCTTTGAAGTTAAGTCTAGATTTGAAGGGCTTAAAATTCAGCTCCGGCCCTTCTCGGACAACCAGAATCGATAAGGAACCTCCGTATCGGTACTGACTGTTACTAATGGAACACTCAGGAATCGCAGAAGAATTTGAACAAATAATACCGCTCTGAGAAAAACTTCCTGTGTAAAATACCTATCTCGAGATGACCCCGAATCTCGCTTTTGTTCTATCCTCAAAAGATCAACCGGAAATCACGCCTTCAACAACCAAAGCTTCACCCATGGTACAAGTCTGATTTGCAGCGGAATAGGATGTTCTCGAGTCAACACAAACGAAAACCGTATCTATTTACCGTCAATGAATATCGTTGTTAACTGATGCGAGATGACCCACATGTGATTTCAATGGGCCCTGCCATTGACCGCTGTGCACGACAGAGGTGTTGGTGTCGATTCACCTGTAGGATTTATCAACCAAGAGACATTGGTGTATTCCCATGGTTGTTAGCAAGGAAATCTTCCATTGAGGCATGCAGAGTCCATGGTACTAAATAATCTCTAATCTCAAATCCATATAAGGTTTTGATGTCAATGGAGTGGGACTTGTTGGAGGGTGGACCTTAATGTATCCCACTTCATCCAACGTGAGTGCAGATAAAAATTTTGCATACAGAATTTTTAGGACAGTAAACGCTTGCTTGTGGATTTTGTGAGCCCAAGCTATTTCATGCTCATTGCTTCCTTATGTTTGGAGAGTCTGAGGAAATGGAAAAAGAAGAATCTAAGGGGGTTTCTTTCCCATAATAAATCACCAGGCCTGGTAAAGAATAACCCTATCCCTGATAAATGCCCCTATCATACTTTAATGACCAATTCAAAGGGAGCAAACAAGCTCAAACTCCGACCGGTTCAACAAGTCAAATACCGATAGAAATTTCATGAAAGGTTCTTACCTTCTTACCCTCGCTATGAAGTTCGCCTCAAGACTTGTTTTGAGAAGCCCTGTAAACTGAAACAAAAACATCAACAACACATCCAAGAGAAAGAAGAAAAATAAAATGTTTTATTTTATTTGCCATTTTGATTTTTTATTTCTTTCTTCACAAAATTTATTATTTACGTGAGTTTTTAGAACATGATGAATGATCAAAGATCACAGGAGGAGAAGCAAGACTTTCCACTATCTTTAGTTCATTGCTTGGCCACTTCCTATAAGAAAACATCTTTTGACAAAGGTTTATTGTACACTTTCAATCGATGCCCATTCACTACAAAGGAGTTCCGAGAATCATCTATGGTTTTAATCCTGACAGAACCGCTATCAAAAATAGTTTCTACTTCATAAGGTCCCAACCATCTTGTTGTAAGTTTCACTTTGAAAGTTTTGTATTTGGATCGAAAAGTAATGCCCAATCTCCTAGTTGAAAATGCTTTTTATTGATATACTTGTCATGCCATTTGCTGCATTGGTTTTGGTACAAGGATAGTCCTTTGAAGAGAATCCCTCCTCATCTCTCCCAATTCATTAAATTGCATGACCCTCTGTTTCTGCGCTTCACTCAAATCCAACCCCAACTCGCAGAAAGTGAAATGTGCTGGATCTCAAACTCCTGGAAGGAGAATTGCTTTTACCGAATACCACCATAAGGAGTATGACCGCTGGTATTTCTCCATGTAGTCCCCAGATGCCCATAAGCAATTTAAGCTCTATCCCAATCTTGCGATGTAGGTGTATGGTCTTGGTTAGAATTTCTTCTAGAACTTTATTGGTAGATTCCACTGCCCATTGGCTTGTGGATGGTGGTTGAGAGGACTTACAAAGGTTTGATCCCACATTTGTCTGGTGAGTTCTTCATCAATTTGAAGTGAATTGGGCACCTTTGTCTATGACAATCTCTTTGTGTTCAAGCCGTGAAGATTCCTTCGTACATAAACTCAATCAATGATCTCTCAGTTGCTTGATATAGGGCTCAGCTTCTACCCACTTGGTCACAAAATCAGTACAAACCAAGATGTACTTCTTCCTTTGACATTGGGAGCACGGTCCTACAAAATCTAAAGGCCCATTTATTGAATGGTTCAATTACAACTTGTGGTCGTAGCGGCATCT
Source organism: Picea sitchensis (assembly GCA_010110895.2). Taxonomy (NCBI): domain Eukaryota; kingdom Viridiplantae; phylum Streptophyta; class Pinopsida; order Pinales; family Pinaceae; genus Picea; species Picea sitchensis. Next base: position 5,360 of record SNQJ01S0224858.1, read on the forward strand.
CATCCGGCCGTAGTGGGCCTTTCCCATCCTTTGACAACCGGCCATAGCTTCACATATTTCGCTGCATCCTGAATAGTGCCAATAGTATCCCAATTGCAAGACTTTGTATGTTGTTCTCTTGTCGAGAAAATGTTCCACATGGCCCATCATGACAGTTCAAAGATATCGGGAATTTCATCTTCCTCGACACATCTCCTAATAATCATGTCGACTAGGAGAAGAGATCACTTCCCACCCAAGAATAGTAAGCACTTTGCTGGATAATTCTTTTCTTTTGAGGAGCCGATAAGTGAGCTGGTGGGCCTCAGTTAAGTAATTACGGGACCGCAAAACCAAGGGGTCTTGATACCGCGAAACAAATGTTCATCGGGAAGCTATCGTTCAATCGGGTATCAGCATCGCCCTGAACTGGAAAGAAAATCGCAACTACATTCTCTTTCCCTGGCCGATCAAATATAGTGATGTTTAATTCTTGAAGTAGCAAAATCCTTTGGGTGATTCTACCAGTAGTGACCGGTTTGTTCATCAAGAATCTGAATGCAGAGTGGTCACAAAACAAAACCTCATATCCAGTAATGTTGTGATGAAATTTGTTGATGGAAGGAATTGCCATCGCTAAGAATTCTTCAAGCATCGTATTTCAATTCGTACTGCCTTGCCGGTAAAGTGATTGCATACTCTGGTTTCTCCTTTGCCCAAGCACCTCCCAAAGCAGTTGTCCAGGTATCATTGAGATGTGGGCGCGAAGCAACCACTTGGCCCCTAAGAATAGTGTCATAGACAGCTTTTTTTTAAATCCTCAAAAGCACTCGACAATTATCCCAAATGTATCTCCTCAGATCCTTTGTCGCTAGCTAAACATGGGGCCCGGCTAGTTTTGTAAGTTTCAATAAATCATTTGGTGACAAATCTACATGTCCCAAAAAAGATTCTCACATCTTCCATGGATAGGGAAAGATTAACCAGCCATCACCCTTTACTTTACCGGGTTCACTTTTGATTCTCTCTGTAAAGATGTATTGCACCCAACATAACCTTCATTAAGAGCATTTTGCATTTTTCATGGTCGAGGGATAGATTTGATTCTGTAGCTTGGGACCGGGGACCTTTCTCCGAAGTTACCAAGGATTCTTCAAAGTGTTCCAACCACAAACTACCAAGGAATCGTTTCCAGCATCACTAAGGACATCTCTCCTCGAAATGTCAGTATTACAAACCAAAAGGAAAGACTTTATAGGCAAATGTCTCAAATGACAGAATGTTGTCTTGTCCCGCCCTTAGAGCAATCAATTTGGTTGGTACCCACTATATCCATCAAGGAAAGAAAAATATCTTCTTTTTCCAAAGTGTCCAAAACCTCGATCTATGAAGGGTAAGGAAAATAGTCTTTCAGGTTGCCTTGTTCAAATTCCTAAAGTCTACTACTATCCCCATTTTCCACAATTTCTCTTAGTACCACAACAAGAGGTGAAACCCATTTACCGTCAGAAATTGGATAAATGAATACAACATTTAACAGTTTCCGTAATTCTTCTTTTACAAATTCTTTTAGGATTGGATTCATGCTACCGGTCGCCTTTACTGGGGTTATCCCTGGTTGATATAGATGTGGTGAATGCAAGTGTCATGGTGTACTCCTCATTGTATTCCCAAGCAAAAGCCCCCGACTGTTCTCTTTTAAACTTCTTTGTCAACTCGTCTATGTTGTTCGAGACTCCAATTCGAAGTTCATGTATAGACATTTCACCGGATCTGTTCTACTGAATGGTATGGTGGCCCCGAAAATTAAACAGTGAAAACCAAGGCGGGTGAAAATGAGGAAAATAACTCACTTCGCTCCTGAAAATCCTCTCTAAAATCACCATATTGAAGATAGGTCTCAAGGAATTCGGCAACATTTTCTCGTCACGAAAGAAACCTAATTTAAAATGTCATCCTCTCGTGGGTTCTTGCAGCAGATCTTTCATCAACAGAATAAAGATTCATCATCCCTCATTCTCAAAAGGGACACTTCAACCAAAGATAATTCTCCGTAATGTGTCTAGTGGAAACATAGTAATTTTCTGGGAAGAAATACCATTTGAGATAAACATATCCGCACCACGACATCCTTATGAAAGCGTTGGTTTTGGCCAACCAAGGTCTCCCTAAAATGATCGGATGGCCTTTTTTGGGGTCCTTAGAATGAATAATCATGAAATCAAAAGGATATTCCCAAGTTGTGTCAATAAGGATGTCATCAGAACTCCAAATAGGTTTTATAGTATTCTATCACCTACCAAGAATTGTAGGGGTAGGGCGAAGGAATTGATTCATTTGTAATAGTTCCACTGTGTTGCGGGTCATTATATTAATGGTTTCACCTAAATAATCTAAAGTATTACCAATAGACACATTATTGATAGTCAACAAACCATTACCTTTCGGGTTGGCATACCTCTTACAATTTTAGGTGCTCTAAATATAATTTGATAGTCAGCCCCTACCATGGCCAGGGTGGATCTTCTGCTTAGACCCGGGCTTCAATGTATTCAATAGTTTTGGTATAGATGGGAACATCTTTGATGCCCTGTAATAATGGAATCTTAACACGGACATTTCTCAGCCTACCATGATGTCAAACTCAGATTGACCAATTGGTTTTTCAATGAGCACTGTGAAAAGCAAGGAGCGCTTGGGGACCCTCGAAGCCAGGTGCTATGTTGTGATTCAGACTTTTTCTGCTTTGGAATGATAACAACCTTCGAAGGTGCGTCTCATCCGATAAATTGGTTCCAGAGGCTTCATCTCATGTTCTTCGATACCACCTTTGGTGTTGTTTTTGCGTATCGCCTTTATTTAAAAAATTTTCCGCATCTCACCGTAATTGCATGGAAACATGTTTTATGTTGTAAGCTGGATAATTATAGAAATCAACATTAAGGGAGCAGAGGTGGTCTGTGGTTAGATTTGGAATGGGTTGAGTGGGAAAATGGTAGGACGTGATTCAGGTCACGAGGGTTTCTGGAATGGGTACGAGGCGGAGTAAAACCAGTACATAAAATTTGAGGATACAATTGCAGGTGGCTGGATTGTGGGGCATTGAACCGGCATACCATTGGTTATTTCCAAAGTTCAGATTTCTCTCCATCCCCGTTCAAGGCTGAGTTGCGGATTATTTTGAGCTAATTTGGCCCATTCCATGGGTGTTGTTGTTGTTGAGATAGCGGTGGATAGTAGTAGCCCACATCGTGGGATGGTTCTCGGGACATGTATCGCATCGGATTCTAGGACGCCAAGGCTCTTAGGTGCCATCGATTCCGAGCTCCCTGAATACATTGCCCCCAATCTAGGTGTAAGGATGGGAAGTATTTTGTTTTATGGTTTTCATTACATATTGCACATACATAAATGTTGTCCAAAGGGCATTCTCGTAAAGGATGTATTTTTCTGCATTTTGGAAAATATGTTTAGGGACGTGGTTTTCCTCTCTTCCCGCTTTGATCTCTAGTGTCTAATTGAGAGCCAACTGTTCCTAAAAGGTCTCCGGTTTTTAAAATTTTCCAAAGGTTTCCCAATTCGGGACTTTTAGTAACCTTGCACCCATGTGGATGTTTTGATATTTTGTTGATCGGTTCTCTCAACACTTTTGTAGTCTTTCCCTTTACTTTGAGTGCCTAATGAGTCTCTCACTAATTTGCTTCAAATTTTTCTCATAAATGTCTCCCTAAAGCCATTGTGTCTGAGGGTATCATCATTCTCCAAAAACCTTTAAGAGTTTTGATCGCTTCATCCCCGAGATCATTATATTTAGATTTCTTTGAAGGGTGTAGGTAATCTTTCTTAGAAAATCCTCAAGGATTTTTTCATCTTGTTGTTGTACTTAGAAGATGTTACCCCTGGAATCCTTGGTTCTGCAATAGTCCCTGTACTTCTTTAAAAATTTCCTTCATGGTCTTCCCAAGATCTAATGTCAGATTCTCCTAAACTCATGAACCAACGAGTGCAAAATTCGCTGTGGTGGTAGGAATACTTTCGCGCTTTTATGTGCATCCAGAGATAGTTATAACTCCAAGATGTGATGTCGAACTCAAAAGAAAAGATAACTGGTCAGCCACTATTTTTCCCATGGAAGGTTGGTAGTCCTGAAAGTGGAATATTTTTCATACTCCATTATTCTGACCAAATCCAGAAATCCAGCGTAGTTTCGGGTGGTAATTGGTCATTGTTCTTCACCTTCATTTTCAATATGAAGTTCCCAATGTAAGTCTCTCCCTCTTTCCACCATGGTGTTGATTTCACCAAGGATTGTATAAACAATCTTATCCCTTTCTTTATGAGGGTGTGAACTCAATCTTTCTGGATTGTTTCTATCAGAGGTGTTGTATCCCATTGGTCCTTTTGAGGATCCCATACTTTGATCTTACAATTGTAGTTGTTATATGTGAAATTATAGAGTTAGGGTTCTTGAGAAGAGCTTTTATTTTCTCCGGATCAACTGTGTCATCCAGGGTTGGATCACCAAGATTTTGAGTTTTGTCAATGTATGGTGCTTCCTAGTTCTAGGATTTGTTCCACTCTGCCCGTAATTTCACCTCAGCTTCATCTCTTTTAAGGAGGTTTCTTCTTTGTGGTTTTATATTTCTCCTAAATCTACCTCTAGGATCTCTATTTCTCATGAAGTCATGCTAAATGAAAGAAAAGAAATTAAGATTGAGTTTTAGAGTACCGCTGATGGACCCATATGTCGGTTTCACCCCTTTGTTTCCACAACCCCTCTTACTATCAACCCCGCTAACACACCAAACCAAGCTAAGTGCATCCTAAAACTAATCAAGACAATTATCTTCTTACCTTTTAAACAACAAAATGCTAATAACGACGGCCAAAAATGTCAGGCTCCTAAATTGAAGATTTAAATGACCCAAAACACTAAATTGTCAAACCAAAGTTGGTAAACTTTGAGTTGCTACAATGTATGTGCAGGTAAGGCTCTAATCACTATCCACGCTATCCCAGAAGAAAACACAAACTCTCTCTGAGAACTTGAACCTTAATTACAATCTTGAAACTTAGCATTTTTTATTTAAGTCATCAATAGAAAACAATCTTATGCTTAAATGTTGGTGCTTTCATTTCTATTCAAAAGTGTGATTTCACAAGCAATGGTTCCAATCACTACTTTTAATCATCTATCATCACCCACTGATTCAAGCCACCTAATAAAAGAGTATTCCAAATGACGACCAATACGGCAAATGAATCTAAGTTCCGTCACGTGGAAAACGAAATATCCCACTTACCCTACCGGTACCTAAGCCTCTAGTTCATTTCCAGCTCCCCAACTAACTTAACGTAGAAGAGTAGCTCTAACCATCTAACAGAAGAGTAACCTACCATCCCAACCAAAACAAAGTGGCGTTCAAGATCGTGATTCACTTTAATCTTCGCCAAATTGGAACCTGGAAATGAAGCTACCTGACTACTTTCAAACCTATGTAAGAATCAATCATGCTTTCAATACTCATCACTGTAGAAGATATTACTATGCCGAGGACGATACAGTTGAAGAATAAACAATCAATAATCTGAACAGTTAATTCCAAAACTCAACAAGCTAACATGCATGCAATTACTACGATGCTGAAATAAACTAAATTCAATACAGAGAATAGCAACGCCTTGCACCTGTTTGGCGGGCCCAACCAAAAGGTACAAACACCGAAGGAAACAAATAGAACTACTCAATCATGCTACACAAAAATTGTGTAAACTTCTTCATCACCAGTCCTATGTCACTCAAATTGTATGACGTTGAAATAACATAACGACAAATGCTTGTATTCATAAATATATGTTCACGATATAACATAACATAACCCGACCGTCTATTAGGAGTGATCCCCTGGTTATATATAGATCCTCCTCCATAACAGCCTAAAGCAAAAATACATAAGTCCAAAAGGATCCCTGATCCGAAAATAGCATGAAATCAAGTTTAAACGGTTCATCTTCGCGGACACGTAGTGTCACCGGCAAACGCATCAAGAATTAACGACTTAGCTTTATCATTATGCCTTCAATCATCCCGTGAGAGATAACTCCATATGTCATGTGAATCTCCTTGTCTCACATTCTGACCATAACGCTAATGTGATCTTGAGCGGGTTTCCATTGTATGTTCTACCTGGTATGAGTTGGTACTGGTACCGGCAATCCCTCGCTCCAAAAGGCCAGAAGTGGTACCCCAACCCAATGCATGAATAGTTTCATCAATTTTAAAGCATCAAAATCGCATAAAAATAGCTTGAAATGGAAAGATACCTTAAGTAGCCCCATTGAGTGGTAGGGAGATGTCTATTATGTCAAAAGAAGGCCAAAAGGGGTGGTACTGGGTATAGAAATGGAGGTCTTTGGAATATAATATAGGCAAAAACATGATCAAAACTGGAGACCAACACAACCTATACCATAAACAAGTGCATCAACCATGCACCAACCTGTACCTCAACATGTAATCAACATGTACCATAAACAAGTGCATCAACCATGCACCAACATGTACCTCAATCTGTACCATCGACGAGTGCATCAACCATGCACCAAATATGTACCAATTATGCATCAAATACACAAAAACTATGACTCATCAAGATGTACCAACATCATCAGTTATACACCTCATGTGTGTGCCAACTCATCAACTACTTGTCTCAACCATGTACCCAACATGTACCTCAACCATATACCAAATGCATATACCAATATAGCCATCAAAATTTCTCTATCAATACATCACACTATTGTTATTGAACTAATCAGTAGGTGCGGACACTAACTGATCTCCCTAGATCCACCTAGATCTAGAACAAAATACACCAGAACATGATTATTTCCTTAAGTTTTAAATATTGAATTTACTAACTAAAGAGGGATGAGTGACATACCGTTTAAATGTCACTACCTCTCGCCATCGCCATCCTAGCTCCGTTCCAATGCTCATACAATGATGAACCTACAAAAGAACACAACCAACCAAAGTGATAGTAATAGCATAAACTCAATATAAACATATGTATGTGATCAAGGAATCATACAATAAAACATAACAAGATTTATAGGAAATAATCATATTACTGTATCATATTAAATGTGGAAGAGAGATTACAACCATGGCCTTGATTTCGTAAGGTCCCTTCCAACTGTCCTTTGTTTCCCACACACTTTCACTCCAAGAATTCTGAGACCATGGATCTGATAGCTACTCACAATCTATCTTGACAAAGCAAATCTCAAAGCCACTCTAACCAAGCTAATAATTCCAAGCCAACCAAAGCTAATCTCAAGAACACCTTCTCCATGAGAGCTCCTCTCCTTTTATAAGTTGAAGAGGATAAGGTGAGGAGGTTAGGATGATGCCACTAAATCATGAAAGAGAGTAAGATCCAAACCATTCAGATGCCACCTCACCATGGAAGTTTCTCCTTCTAGAAGATTCGAGAAAACTCTCGTTTTTCCCACGTGTAAGCATTCTCGCACCTTGCTTATAGTGAAACCTGTGAACTGTTCGCACCCTAGCTATGATGAAACCTGTGAGAATCAGGCATTCTTGCACCCTAATACATAGGCAGCCTGCGAACTTCCTTTTTATAAGGTGTTTACACAGGAAAATGCAACTTCTTTTCTCAGGAAAAGTTCTTCTCCCTTCTCTCTTCAGGAACTCAGGCCATTGACCCCTATGAAGGCAAAAAATAGGTTTACATCATTAAAAATCATAGGGATGACGAAAATAATGTGTAACAGAGATCCCCCCAAAGTATGAAGTTATAACAGAGTGATAGTTGAAATACTTTGTCGAGTGTGTGTAGGGAACAAGAAACAATCGGTCGGAAACCTGCCAACAAACAAGGAAATACAGTACAATAATATATCATCACTGAGGTAGGCATTCCCATACTCAGAATACAAATGAATCAAAGAATAAATGCTGACATGCGAAGACCCATGTCAAGTAAGACAGGTCATGGACACCAAACATACACTGTGGATCCATGCCGATATGACTCAAATCTGAACATAACCACCAAAAATACACTGTGGATCTATGTGTTAAAGACTCAAATTTGAACATAGCCATGGGACATACAATGTGGATCTATGCAACAGTACACTGAATATACTCCAACGCAACCTAGATCTATCAGAAAATATCTAGGGTCTTCATCTCCACCACTCTATAGTACGAATCTAACCATGTGAATACATGTGTTGAATTCAAACATGGTAGAAACCACTTGATTACCGATCATTAGTGTATATCGTTAACAAGTGCGAGGGAAATCACCATTAATGTCAATGACTCCCAAGGTACACTAGTAAAATCCAACAAATGTGAATAAATGAGTTGAAGTTGAACACTCAGTGGAATCTCCTGATCAGGGGTCAATAATGAAAACCCACTATCGAAAGCAAGGAAACCTGCCATTGAGGCATGGAAGTTCCAAGGTACCAATTAGTTTCTAAGCCTAATTCCTGGATAATGAGTTGAAGTCGACAGGAAAAGACTCATCACAGGAGGGCCTTAATGTATCCCACATCAATGACACGAAACAAGTAACAAGATTTGATGTAGATCAGAGTAACAAGTGATTCAGGACTGACTCAGGGATGGCCGGCACAATAGAAGGCTTAAAGACTGCAGAAATGGCCGACACAATAGAAGGATTTCCGGGTTGAACTTCTCTTTGAACATATTGATGACATGACAACTGTCTTGGAAAATACTGACTCAACAACAGGGATCACAGACCAATTTGTAATCTTATAAAGGAGTATGACCAAGAGACAAGTGGATTTTCCAACCTAGACACAAGGCGAGTGAAAGGGTATCATGTTCAAAAGCGACTCTTCCACAAAATACAGGTTTATATACATTTCTTTCCCAATTTCCCCCCCACCATTTTTGGTGAGTACCTCTTTATTTTTACGCAAGCTTGAGGAGGATAACATATGCTTGTCAATTTAAGCTCATCCTTCGAATGAGTCCCTCAGAGTATGTTTAAAGAACCTTAGGAAGGAGTGGTTTGGTCCCATTTGGGCCTTTTGATGTTTATTTAACGAGTCCAAAGAAAGAAAACTCATGGGTTTTTCATGTTTAGAGAGTCTGAAAAACACTTAAAGAAAACTCAGGTCCCATATGGGCCTTTCAATGTTTGTTTTAAGAGTCCAAAGAAAGAAAAGTCATGGGTTTTTCATGTTTAGAGAGTCTGAAAAACACTTAAAGAAAACTCTCTCAGTTCCTTTTTCGTAAAGTAGTCTGATGAGACCGAAAAAGAGATAAACTATCACTCAATAGACATTTTCTTCAAATACTTTAATGCGCGTGAAAAGAACAAGATTGCTCGGCAATCTTTTCATGTTTAGAGAGTCTGAAAAGAGCTTAAAGAGGACTCCAGGGGTTTCCTTTTTTGTATAACCTTTACAAGTCCGAAAAAGTGATAAAAGTATACTCGGTTACATTCTCATTGATTTACGAGCACGAGAAAGAACAAAGACTAAGCTCGGTAACTTATTCTCATGTATTTACGAGCAT